>QFEO01011255.1:0-10949 GCA_003316615.1 Amanita pseudoporphyria | reverse complement strand
ACTATGATACCATTCATTGTGCGCATGATGATACCATTCATTGTGCGCATACTGATACCATTCATTGTGCGCATACTGATACCATTCGGTGTGCGCACGCTGATACCATTCAATGTGTGCATACTGATACCATTCATTGTGCGCATACTGATACCACACATTGTGCACATACTGATACCATTCGATGTGCACACTATGATACTATTCAATGTGCGCATACTGATACCATTCATTGTGCGCATTCTGATACCACACATTGTGCGCACTATGATACTATTCAATGTGCGCATACTGATGCCATTCAATGTGCGCATACTGATACCATTCAGTGTGCGCATACTTATCACTTCGTCTCCATGTCTATATTATACCACTCTTCTTATGCACCACACATTGAACAACTTCAAAGCACACTTTTCATTCTTACCTCTCACTTTCCATTTTTCCTACAATCAACTACTGCATTTTGTACACTCCCAATATGCACACTTCTATCCCACAATCTATTCTTCACTACCTTACTTATATACATCCCTCTTTCATTTTCTATACTTTCCATTTCCTTTCATTAAGAGGAGCTTTCTGACCCATTTTCAAGCCTTTTCATAACCCAAACCCTCTAATATATTTATTTTATACCCCATATAAATTTTGCTGATGGACCACAAGTTAGTGGCAATCTATATTTTTTGTGCATGGACTATGTGTGTTCCACAATCATTCTGTCCAATTCCATGCAGTTTCATGCATGGAACACGTGGAGCATGCATGGAACATGTGGAGCATGCATGGAATGGCATGGAATTGGGCTTTTTTTATAATTTTGTCCAATTCCATGCACCATACAGGGCCAGAGGCATTGCACTAAGATCAGAACTTACACACTTCAGGAAATCAAAAGGGTTTTCATTCTAAGCTGAAGGTACATGCAGAAGTACAAAGAAGCTGCGAAGCAGATGTGAGTGGTTGGGCGACAATGAGGTAGGCCAGAGGAAATTGGTCATGGGTGCAGCAGTGGCTAGAGTGTGGCTGCCGGAGGATCTGCCGGATGCCGGAAGTTTCCCGCGGCTGACCAGCCACACCATTTCTCACTGGAGTTGATTTCTCACCCATCATGGGTATGCATTGAACATGCAAGGGGACGTCTGAACCACAGCCAGTGGGACCGCGGACGCAGCGTCCGCGCTCGCTACATAGGTTGTGTGGAATGATGGAACCACATGTACATGCAGGCAGGATGTCTGAATTACCTCTTTATACCTCGGCACAAGTGTTGAACAAACGGACGCAGAGTGAGTCAACATGGATTTTCGTTTTCAACCTTATCTGATGCATTCGTTGGCAGGTATCAAAAAGACGTTGCTCAAGATTGATGAAGTCACCAGTCATCAGGAGAATCTGGAAATGGAGGAGGCGATGATTTTGCGGGGGTAAGTACATCTGTTATTTTGTTTCTGATTATTCGTTCTGATGGCACATCATGATAGACCTCAATCGGGCCAGCTAAACGCATACAAGGGCGCCATCGAACGGCTGAATGCTCTCATCACATTCAAAAACTCAGACCAGGACAGTAGTGAAATGGTGCACTCGTCATCCATGAAATTGCCTGCACATCCACTGACAGCTACATGACAGCTTCATAGGCCCGTCTCGTCGAAACAGGTGCCAAAAATCTCACCCTGTTGTACATCAAATTAGTTGCAGAAGGCGCCTCTGGTGCACCACCTACACCTGTCCCTGGGATCGAATATACCATCTTACCATTCCCTGCCGATCTCCTTGCATCTCTCTGCCCCCTTGTCACATTCATTCGCACTTTACCACTTCCTGCAACGCATCCTACTCACCTAGCTGCACCTGGCATTCGTACGGCATTAAGCAAGGCACGGAGAGAGTACGCGGACATGCGCAGAGCATGGAGTAAGAAGTGCTTGGAAGGTCTGGTATGAGACGGCCTAGGAAGAGGTTCGCGTCTGTGAGAGCTAGAGGGCCACCTTTCCTGTGTTGTACATGGTTAGATGGGTACGATTCCGAAGAAACTAGAAACGCACCGATAACACACAGGGCCGGGCTCAGCACCCGCACTCTCAGGGCCAGCTTGCAACAGTCCATTGTGGAAGAAAAGACGGGACCCGCCGCCTGCTGCCATGGTGTTGATGTCCAACTGCGGTGACTGGATGGTCACACCTGCCGTTGTCGTCTCATATACCACTTCATACCGGCCATCGAACCTTGACACATCTGTGGAGGTACCGCCTACGTCGAGTCTGTACAACAATACGTGGTCCACCTTTGTCAAGAGCAAAACAAGGGAACCAATCGGAGGTACACACCCAATAACTGGTCTTCCGTCCTCCCTATCCCAACTCGTCAATGCATACCTGACAACACCCCCTGCAGGACCGCTCAAAATACTTTTCAACCCGGAAAAGTTCTTCAAATCGAGTAGTCCTCCATCAGCGGTAGATGAGACGCCTCGAGGAACCATTTTGATCATAGGGAGGAGAGCGGCTGATTCAGAGACTTGTGTGAACCCAATAGACCGAGCCAGTTGGCCTATGAGCTGTTTGTGGGTTGGGTAGGTATACGAATGGACGAGCACGATAGCTAGTGATTGATATCCTTCTGTGTAGAGACGTTCCAAATCCAACTTGACGCCATCCAAGTTGGGTTTCTTGATCACTCTCACAGCCTCGCCCGATAGACCCTGTACGATCTCTCCAGGACCTTCCGCATCGCCTACATTACCCCATCCATTTCCTCTGTACCCATGCTTGATGCCTCCATCTTCATTGAATTGGATAGCATGTTTTTCAAAGAGAGGGTCTGAAGAGTACCCCACAAGTGTAACTCGTTCGACTACTTCAACGACGGTAGAGTAGAGAGGAGGAGGCCTGTGGATATTGAGGTCGAATATTTTGGGGCAAGATTAGTTGCCGATGAGGAGATCTTTGAAGCCTTTTGTGATGAGGAGAGCGTGTTTGTGACCCTTGCGTTCTAGAATGGCATTGGTGGCGACGGTTGTAGAGAGTCTGATGTAGTCTGGGGGTAAGATATGAGTTTGGCAAGGCGGGAGGAGAGGGAGCGAAGAGACGCACCAATTTTGTTGGTTGGAAGGACGGAGGCTCTCAGAATCTTATCTCCTGTCGCCATCTCGAGTACGCGTTTGATGCCTTCAGTCGGGGCATCCTTGTAGTTAGCCGGGTCTTGGGAGACTATCGGTCAGAGTGTTAGCGTAGTATCAATCCACGAGGCCAATTCAAGTGACTTGCATAGCTTGACAACAATCTCCTTGGTTCCGCTTGAGACTGGGTATGATCTGGATGGGGTTAGCTGATTCTGACTGTACTGGGGACTCAGGACGCACGCGAATACGTCGCAGAACGTTGCTTCCGGATTTCACTGGACGTCAAGGCGTCATAATAAACTGATCCTTCGACAGCGTAATATTTGTCTCATTGGTTAGCCAATACTTTGAGCAGCGTCGTACACCCTGCACCAGGACGACCGAGGACCACTATAGGTAACGTCAACAAGAACATCCTGGTGGCACACAGAGAACAAATTCACAGAGCATTTCTCCGGGACGAACGATGCCTTTGAATCCCGAAATAATGTCTCGCACAAGATCAAAATGCTCGCCCATGCCCGCCGTCGCCTCCGAACCAATCGACCCCTCATCCTGATTCCGATCCTGATCCTGGTTTTGGCTGGATGGCGTCCTGCCATTTGTCGTCTGCGGTCACTGTGATGTCGCTGATACATGCAACAATGTCGTACGCAGTGCTCGAACGCCCGATGGATCAAAATGGTCTACGTCAACAAAGGAGGAACATCTCCGCCCGTGGACAGGTCTCTGTCCTTGAGCTGCGTGTCCCCACCGATGGGAGATCCTTTGCTGCTGATGGTGGTCTAACGGCGCATTCAGACACATCCCCCTGTCTGACCCGCTAGACACAGATTGTTGATCTTGTACTTCCAAAGCGGTGAGGTGCGAGCGTGGTTGGTCCATGGCGGGATACGAGCAGTCAGTTAAGCAAGAAGAACAGCGCTATTTCTGAAATTTCGATTCTGTAAGATAAATAACATACGATTATGAGATCATACTAGGTGGGTATTATACAACGATCGTACTGCGGCGGCTGTTGCCATCATCGTAAGTCAACAATCTCCAGCGATGCCCCTTCTTTGATCTGAACATGTCCCTTATCTGCGTCCTGTTCGCACTATCAGAATTCCATCGTCTCTCTCAGGTGCAATACATACCGTGTATATTGGTACATCAGGGTGCGGATGGAATGCTTCCTTCTCTTTACAGTCTAATATGGTCTTGAGCCCAGGTGGGTCTGTTAGCCGGAAGATGCCATAGCTGGGACAGTCAGCGTGAATGTCGTCAGTGAACAGGACCAAACATACTTCAGCGTCGATTTCGGAGCACAAACAACCGCAAATGACCCAGGCAGCATTCGCTGGAATCCAGAATGGGTGTGTAGATCGAGGGATGACATAAAGCAGGATTGAGATGGGTGGGTGTGTATCTAATTAAAGTATCATCACAAATGGTGCTAACGAAATCGGAAGTACATACCCATCCAAGGGTAATCAAACTCCTTTCTTCCGTAAATTGTAAGACTAACTCTTCATCCATCGTACATGTATCACTTGTCGAGTGTTGCCTGAAAGTCGTAACGGCATACTTGATGCCCTTATCTTTACCCAGTAGTAGTCCACATGTTTCCCTATTCATTGCTGTATTCACTTTGGCAATCGCAAGGAACCGGGGAAAGCATTCTTTCGGCAGCGTAACTGTCTTCAACGATCACCCTTGCTTTGGGTATGTCGATTGGCGGAGCGCCGATCCAGACGAGCGTGGTTGTGGTGGTAGTAAACCATGTATAGACTGGCCCGTCGAAACGGGCGCAGACGAATATATTGGTGGTGTAGGCAATGGGACAGGTGCGGCCGACAGATTTCTGGAGGGGTCGCTGACGTAGTTGTGACAGGAGAAGGGCTGAAGGGGAATTTAGAAGCTTGGTCAGTAAAAACCGGTGTAGCTGGAGAGTAGTGGATTACCTTCTCAATCTATTACGTGTGGGTGTGCGTTGTTGCTCAGGTTTTTCGCCGAAGTGAAGGTTTCGACGAACGCTCAATGCATAGACTGATTCTGAGTCTGTAGAATCCCCCTCTAGCCTCGCAGGTTCGATGGGTAACATAGTGGGACCGCCTTCTACGAATGATGGCGGATGGGTCAACTCTTGGAAATTAACTTGTGGCGCTACCTGTGGAGGTAGCTGTGGAGGAGCTTGTTGGGGGGCTCGTGAGGGGAGTTCTCGAGCTGGAGTCACATATGACGGCTGCTCTGTCTTCGGCGCTCCTACGGACAAAACAGGCGCTGAAGGAATATTTCTTGAAGAATCGGTGTACATGACGGTGGTCAGCGACGACCCTGGCGTCTGATGAGATGTTGGTATGGTTGACGACGATCCCGGGGCTGGTACATAGAAGGATGTCATTGAGGCTGGTACCTGGTAAAAGGATGACGTAGACGTTATTGTTGAGGACGAGGCTGATGGCGGTTGGAACATAGGAGTATGCGTCGAGGAAGACAAAGATGCGATGGACGCCTAAGCAGCCAAATCGCTCGTACGACCAACAGATCCTTGAGAATTAGTTCTTGTGCTAACAGCCGCCGCTTCCGCTTCTTTCTGCCTCCTCATAACCCCCTCCTCTTTCTTCCTTCCCCCACGTTTGCGCAAAATCTCCTCTTCTCGGTGCCTCATCTCTTTCTGCTGTTGCTCATACTGATTGCCGCTCACTCTCCGTATATCATCTCCTCTGCTCACTATCGTCTGGAGCGGGTGTGCTACTCAGAACATTCTCCTGATCAGTATGAGACTTCAGTGGTGCACGTGAGAAGGTATAGTCGGGAGCAGGGTTTGCCTGGGACACTGACACCGCCTGGCGCGCAGCTGCAACCGCAGTTGCCTTTTTCGCCTCCCAAGCACGGGATGAAGAAGGCTGGCGAGCTACAAAGACGCCTCGACCGCAGTCCATGTCTCGCTCTCGATACCGTCTGTGCTCAAGAAATGCTATTTGTCACCAATATACGAGGCAAGTGGGCCTTATAGCGCATATCTCGTATAATTGATTAGCATCCTTGATGTCGTAGCATATTTGATTGTTGAGCACTTTCTAACGAGTGACCGAGAAGTATGGGCGTGAGGTATGACACTGAAGCGGTTGGTGCCAAAGTCGAACTCGTTGCAAATGTACCCATTGTCGGCGAAAACGTAGAAGGCGCGGAGGGCACACTAAATGGGTTGGGAGGAGGTGGGGATAGCAGTTTCAAAATATGCGCTTGAACTTGTGCAAATGTAGTTGTTACAGGCGCCAACGCCTCCACAGTTATTCCAGACCATCTCTGTAATATTTGTAAGCCAGGCGGAATGCTGATAAAACATATTCATACCGTGTCAGATAGTCCGTTGCAGTTTTTGGAGGCTTCACCAATTGGTCGTACACGACCTTTTCCGTATGATAGTCGATGATACATACACATGTGAGTTCTTTCCCATCTTCAGTCAAACACTGTATGGACGTTAGCTGTTATTCGCACTAGTAGAATAGCAAGGATATACCATTTCACAATCAATAGCATATATCTTGCGAACCGGCATCTCCTTTCCCTCGCCTGGGGCCTTTTTTAGTGGTGGTGGTATCAATGGTATTGCTGGTCCCGGCGTCTCCTTCCACCCTGGAGTACATTGGAATACATCTGCCATATACGATGGCACGGGATAATCATTTTCAACCATCTGTTCCACCGACAGCACGTACTGCGCCGGGTCCTTATTCACCAACGTCTCTGCTGAGGGTCGAGTTTAGCATGCATCCACAGAAAAGAGAAATGCAAATTGTACATGCCAGCCTCTGAACCACCCGTCTTTGTCTCTCCTCGCCACTAACAGGTCCTTGGAATAACGCGCTCAACATGCTATGCGTCCTCATTTGGTCTCCAGGAGCGCCTGTTGGGCATGTGTGACTAAATGTCGACGCTATAAATGGTATACTTGCGGCCAGCGGCGCGTCATTGCTCTTTGTCGCAGATGGGCTAGACGTTCGTAAGAAGGGGTATGGCAAGCGGAAGATTAGGGTTCGCCGTCGCGGAGGTAGGGAGGGGTGGTAGGCTGAGGAGTTGGGACGTAATAAATACGGCTACTTTTTCAATCATATGGGCATTCTAGTCTCGTTAGTACCCGCCCAATACAGAGATCTTGTCAAGATATTCACCTCGATCCTTAGCCATGTTGGCGGGGACGCATCTGCCACTAAATGCAACACCAGCTCGCGGACGTCCTATACAACAACAAAGTCAGGAATCGACACGAAATGAAACTGCATGCACACTCACATCAATCCCAACGGCATGATTTCTTTTTACAATCTCCCCATTCGCATACATAAACCTTGGTAATGCCGCCTGCCTCAGGTGTAGGTGGTGTACAACATTTCGATTGCCGCGTCGCACGTTAAAGTAGTGGCTGTCGCTGTCGTCGGATGGCATGAAGGAAGGACAGGGACGCTTGGATCAAATCAATCACGTCTCATGGGGGAAAATACACACATTGACGTGCTTTTTTTGCTTTCGCTTCTCGACCCCGGTTCATCCATGCTCCACTGCCTCTGTCAACAAAACGCCCTTGTCTTCCGCATTCGATGATTCGGCGGATTTGATTTTCTTGTTCAGTGGGGGATCAGACAGGGACAGGGGCGCTCGTTCCACGCCGTGTTTGCATACTGCCGTGCAAGTGTGACTGGCTTGTGACAAGTGACAAGAATTCTTGTCACTTGTCACAGAACTTGAAAAACCGTGACCATTGCTTGGATCCATTTCTGCCGCTGGTGTTGCCAGCCCACCCGTTCCATGATTCTTGTGGCCTTTCTTACCCCGGAAAGGTTTCCTAGGAAGAACCAGTGCATTAGACAACTGATTGAGCACTTTCAGAGCGTTCCTATTCTCAGCAAGCCGTTCAACCAGAGCCTTTTGGTGAAAGTCGTTTATGACAAGGATGTGTTAATAAGGTATTATAAATGCCACTGTGGAGCAACGGCCAGACAGTTACACACGGCTATCCCTAGCTACATATCCCTAAGCCTGCCTGACCTATTAAACATTTGTTTTCACGAGACCTGCCTCTGCCAACGAATAAAATATGGTCCCACTATTCGATAGCAAATGTTGAGGTGTCGAATTCCGCCACCTACATAAGAGTGTCAGCCAATGATTATATTAAGAAGCGGTATAAGCAACCTTCCATAACCAAAATCCGATCCGATTCCATGATAGTGTTCAACCTATGACTGTACTTCTTTTTAGAAAATACACGCGAGAGTGAATACCCTGATACGCACGCTATGGTCAAAATTGTCATGTCTTTGAACGCAGGGCCCCGGATAATAGCTTGAATGGCTTGATCAGTGTCAAGATCGACAGCAGAGGTTGCAGATGCCCCGCTGCCAGAGCCAGCGCCCAGTAACGCACTCGTCTTGAATGGGTTGATCGTACTATGTTTTCTAATGGTCAAAGCTGGCGTTCCCATCCCCGTTCCTGAGGCCGTTATGGGTGCCTCTCGGCTCAAACTGGACGGCTGCGAATACGATGGCTGAAGTCTTGGCGCTGATATTGATCCAGGGACAGGAACAGGCGACGAAGGTGACACGACTGCCACGGGGGATGGAGGACCCAGACTAGGCAAACCAGTAATGCTACCACCACTGATACTCCTCCTACTAGGCCCAGGCGACGACTCTAACCTCAATCTCGACCGTACTGGAAGCACAGCTGACGAAGGCGAACCAGAAACACCTGAACCAGACATTGAGCTTTCCGAGCGTTGGTGGGTATGGCTAGATATGAAAAGTGGTTGTTGACGAAGATGTGAAAAGTGTGCCTGTACTTGTACATGACCTGTATGACCTGGCGAAGACGATGTAGATCTGCTGCTCGTAGTCTGGTGGGTACTTGTCCCAGGTCCGATTCTCGAAGGCCAAGCACCAACTCCGGCCGCAGTCGTCGCCGGCGGAATGACAAGCTTCTCTGCAATCGACTCTGCCTGTGATGATGATGTTGTATCTGTTTACTCCCCACCCCACCAGCACTTGCTAACGTTGGCACAAAGCCTTCATCAAGTGAAATAAAGCGGGATGAAAGTAACGACTCTAGATTGTCCAATTGGAACATGGATGACTCTAGATATGTTGCTGAGAGTGTGAAAGAGCCTAACAGGTGTGGTATAGACGGAAGTGCGTGCGTGAGTGTTGGGAGCGGTGGGTAGCTGGGCGACGGTGGGACGTCTATGGCACATTGAATACAATAATCCAACGGATAAACCAAAGCAACGCACCAAAAACTAAAACACCACCTTCCACCGTACCCTCTCCCACTCCCAGTTCTGGCCCCAGCTCCCTATCCGACACGCTCAACTGGATTGAAAGCTGCGAACTTGGCCCAGGTGCCCTTCTCCCTAGCTTCTTATACAGCTTCCATGCAGGGAGAATCCTCAACAGACTATACAAGCTCCGAAAGAGAGGTATACCATGTTTGTATATTGTTGGAAGGGCAATGTCAGTGGGAGGAGGGACGTCCTGTGGGCGAGGTGTGAATGTGAGGGCGAACTGTTCAAGGAGGACATACCGTGGTGTTGGCTCGATTCGGATGTGGGAGGGCGAAGGAGTTTGAGTAATCGTCGCACATTCATGCCCATATTAGTCGTACCTGTTGTAACTTCTTCCTCGTCCCTGTCCTAGAATTGGACTGCACAAGTGCAACCAGGACATGGTTGTTCATCCCCTCGGGGACAGAGAGCAGCACATGAATGTATAGCGGTGGAGGCGCCCCTCCTGCCATAGTTGATATAGCCTTGTAAATTTCCGTCAGCTCCCAAGGGAACAAATCCGAGTTAGGCGTTTCATTGAACCACCTATTGATCTTAGCCTTGCCCATTCTCTCCCACTCCCGTTCTTGCTCTCGTTCTACAAAACTCATGGGCGATCTTGACATCGTTGGTGACAACAACAGTATAGTCAATGAAGCCGACTAGTACGACTTCAGACCCTGAAGCTGTTGATACAGAGACTGGCAAAACATTATACTGGATGTTAAGCACCATTTGTTTTGTAGGCGGCAGCATGGCCGACGCGCGATAGAGGAAGGTGTTGACCCGGGTGCAGGCACTGGCTTCAGACTAACATTTAACTTGAATTGAAAATGAAATTACAATAAGAAAGGTTGATTAGTACGCACCGGTCTTGTGACAAGACGAAGGAGCATGTCCAAGAACTGGTGCATATTCCTAGAGGACATGAAATGGTCTGCGCCAGCCAATCTTGCAATGTCAACGTGTTGAGCCATGTCATCTTTGAGAGAAAGTGGTGGTCCCGCGGTAATCTGGATGTTGCTTACGAGTGTCGCGCTGGCGGACGAGAATGCGTGGCTCTGGCCCTAGTGTGAAATCAATTATTCCAACAAGCAACCAGAGACATACCCTTTTATCTTGGAGCCCATCCATTCAAGAAGGATGTCCAGCTGCGCGAGTATACCCTTATCTATCTCCATCTCTAGCTCGATGCTCTCGAGATTACTGAGTCCGACGGGCTCGACAACATCTTCAGTTTTGATCCTGACCCTAAACTTCTGAAGGAAGTGGAAGACCAAGGTGAGCTCTATTCCACTGCAACAAGAGCGAGTCTTACGCTTCTTGGATCCTCGCTTAGGGTGTGGCAGGGATTGTGACCGGGTATAGCGAGATCGTGACCGGGTATGTCACAGGGTAGGGCAGGTATGGCAGGGGATCGTGACCGGGTATGTCACCAGGTGGGGCGGGTATGGTGACCGGGTATGTCACAGGGTATGGCGGGTATGCTGGGGATCGTGACTGGGTATGTCA
>QFEO01011253.1:1944-22984 GCA_003316615.1 Amanita pseudoporphyria | reverse complement strand
ATCAGTTAACACCTCTACCGTGTATTTGGACCCCTTCAGGTATTGTGACCATTCGTAGAACGCGTGCATTACCGCTAGCATCTCCTTATCGTAGATTTCGTAGTTTCGTTCGGCATCGTTCAAACTTCGGGATATGAATGCTACTGGCTGCCATACACCTTGATCGTTTTCCTGAGATAGAATTGTGCCTATCGCATAATCCGATGCATCGGTTTCAACTCTGTATGGTTTGTCGTAATCCGGAATAAGTAATACTGCTTCCTTTCGAATTTGTTCTTTGAGATGATCAAACGCTAATTCCTGTGCTACTCCCCAGCTCCAATCGACCTTGCCCATTAACATTGTTAATGCTTTAGCTAGTTTTGCAAATCCCTCCACGAATCGTCGGTAGAAGTTTATGAAACCTAGGAATTGCTGTAACTCTCGCTTTGTCCTGGGCGTAGGCCATTCTAGGATTGCCTTAACCTTTGCTGGGTCCATGCGGATCGAGTTGTGACTGATTATGAGACCTAAGAACTCAATGTGGTCTTGGTTGAAGAAGCATTTGTCCGGCTTCAAGGATAATTGGTTCTGTCCCAATTTCTCTAGTACTCGTCCTACTTGTCGACGATGTTCTTCTTCCGTTTTAGAGAATACCAATATATCGTCCATGTATATGACAACCCATCCTTGCACTATTTCTTCACGGAATAGATCGTTCATCATTGTCTGGAAGGTGGCCGGCGAGTTGGTTAGTCCGAAGAACATGACGAGCGGTTCGAATAATCCCCTATTCGTTCTGAAAGCGGCTTTCCACTTGTCCCCTTCCTTGATTTGAATGTTGTTATACCCCCATCGAACGTCCATCTTAGAGAAGTATTTGGCACTGCTTAATTTGTCTACTAACTCTCCAATAATCGGTAGTGGATACTTGTTCTTGATTGTCATGTCGTTAAGTTTCCTATAATCCTGTACTGGGTGCAGTCGACCATCCTTTTTCTTGACAAAAAAGAAGGGTGACGCCATTGGTGATTTACTTGGTCTAATGCGTCCTGAATCCAGATTTTCTTTTAGAAACTCTTCCAGTGCCTCCTGTTCCGGTCTATTCAATGGGTAAATCTTGCAGTCTAATGGTTTAGATCCTGGCAATAGTTCAATTGCGTGGTCCCATGGTCTCCTTGGCGGCATTTCGTCAAATGAGGTCTTTTCAAACACTTTCTTGTACTTTAGGTAGTGTTTTGGTACCGCCTCTTCCATTGAGCGATCCTTGTGATTTTCTATTGCGATATCCATTGCTGACTTTGCAAATGCTCGATTATACTCCTTTTCGGTCATGCAAGTTGCGAATTCTTCTGGTCCGAAATGTATGGCTAGAATCCGATCTCCGGGTTCCATCAGTTCTATCTCCTCCAGTGAGTCCTCTGGTTCTCCGAAGATGTGTCTATTCCAGCATTCAGTCGGACATCGGTTAAACTCCACTTCCCCTTTATCCCAGTCAATGCTTGGATTGTGTCGATTTAGCCATTCGTGTCCTAGGAACAAGTCCGACTTTCCTAGGCTTGATACTGCAAATTCTAGGATTTCTTCGTGTCCTCCTATTGTTACTTTGACTTGACACATATCCTTCAGGTATCCATCTCGGTTGAGGGATCCATCTGCATTGAACACTGGTACTGGGTGTGGTAGCTGTCGTGTTGGGATTTGATATTGTTCCACGAATTCTCGGTTAATACATGACTGCGTACATCCAGAGTCGATTAGTCCTACAGCCGCTACCTGCTTGTAGTTGTCTAGCTGAGTGAGCGTTAAGTCGATCTTGACGTCTTTCCGCTGTAGTACTCTTTTGATCTGCGGCTGTTTCTGCATTTTTTCCAAGAACCATAATACATCTTTTTCCGATGCCTTGTTTAAGTCCGCGATCATTTCCAGGGTTACTTCTTGCTTCCGCGTTTCGTGTACCCAGGCTTTTAAGTCTCTTATTGCTATTTCGGAGTCCTGTTCCCAAATTCTCCGTACCATCCATGGGTTACTCCATGGCTTGAATGCTTTCTTAGTTGCGCTTATGGGTGCATTCCTCAAATAGTGAATATGTTTGCCTAACTCATTGTTTATTAACGAGTTTACGTTTACATCACTATCTGTATTTTGTACAATGTCTTCGACCAGTAAATCGGAATGCGATTCATTCACTGGTCTGATCCAAAACCCAAGTCCTTGGCGACTTCCTGCTTATCATCCTCGTTCATGTCTTTTATGAACACCCTTATTTCCGGCAATCCTAATTCCCGTATACGTGAGTTCCCTTTGTCGTGTTTCGGCTGTTTGCAATCCTTGGCAAAGTGTCCTGGTTTTCCGCAGTTGTAGCATTTGAACGTACTCTTTTTCTTATCAACGTCCATTGCATTAGGGTCCTGACTGGTGCTTCCTCCGAGATTAGCTGGCGGTGCGGCCGTTGCCATTTCCTTTCCTCCTTTCCATTTTCCCCAATGTCCTTTGTTGTTCTTTTCCTCCTTAAGGGTGCTTTTAAGCTTGCCCTTATCTCCATACTGTTCGTGGGCTTCCATGTAGGTGCGTGATAGCTTTACAGCGCGTTTCGTCCATTCCTCTAGATTATCGTCGTCAGGTGCTCCAGCTTTGATGATTTCGAATCCTAGTCCAGGCATGAGTCCAGCGTGGAACTGCGCTACCAATGCCATGTCATTGTATCCTGTTTCTTCTGCAAGGGCCTTGAAGGCGACGACATATTGTTCGGCGTTGATGTTATCCTGCTTGAGCCTAGCTAGTCGCTGCTGAGCATCGCGCTGTGTCTCCGTTGTGACAAAAAACCCTTCCGCTTGCTTCTGAAAGTCTTCCCAGCTCGTGAATGGGTAAAGGAGGTTTTCTTGTCCGAATTCCATCTGATTCCATTGTTTGAGCGTGGAACTTTCGTTGGTGGATTTACTTTCGTCGTTAACCCACTTGTCCCACTGCTCTTTGGCTTCGAGTAACTCCTTCATTCGACTGGTGGCCCAGGCTCCGGCAAAGTCCTCCTCTCCTCCCTTGATTCTTCGTAGCGCCATATGAAACTTCCTGCACACCGTTTTTGAGTCTGTTTTGGTGAACTCGATTTCCCGGAAGTAGGAATCCCATTCCCTGAACCAGGCCACGATTTTCCTTGGATCTCCGTTATAATCTTTAGGCGGATTTTCCTTAATCTGTGGTCCGGTTTTTGCAGTGGGCGACGTGGCTGTTGTTTCAACGGTGACATTGACTGGCTGTCGGAGAGCGTTGACTAACTCCTGTAAAATTTGGGCGGCAGCGTTGGCAGTATCAGTTCTTGCACTATCGATTTGAGCATTGGTGGCGTTTGCTTCCCTTCGCGCCGCATTCATCTGTTCTCGTTGCGCCGGTGGGTCTATGTCTGTTGGTGCTGGTGGTATGGGCACGTAATTAGGTGCGTCGGCTGTGAACCAATGATTGTATCCCCAAAACAGTGATACTAAATATCCTGTTAGTGCTGCTGGGAGAGCGTACTCCGCTCCGATCCGTTCCTGTTGCCATAATGGAATTGTGTTTTCCAAGCTGGCCCTTCGTTCTACTTTATCCCAGTCATAAGTTCCGTAGATGTTGGGTACTATGTGGACGATGTTGAGAGCTTCGTCCGTTGTGGTAATGTCGAATCGGACATTCTTCCTTCAGAGTCACCTGCAATTTGCTAACTGTCTCCAACCTGGTAATTTCTGCCAGATGAACGGTGCGTGGAATTTGTCATCGATCAGCCATAGGTAACAGTACCCTTCCGTCATCCAAATTGGAGCCATTGAATCGTTGACCCTTCCTCTCCATCTGATGGTGAATTCGGACTCTGGGTTATGGACTGGTGGAAGTGTTGGTTCTCCTTCTAGTTGCCAGAACCATCCGTCGATTTGTTGTAGCTCCGCTTGCATATCCTTGTTTCAGTTGGCCATTTCTATTGCCCGCTGAATGAGGAACTGTAGCTGGTCTTGGTCGTCGAGCATCCATCCTTGCTGGATTGCGTAGATGACTTTTTCTGCCTTTCGGATTTCCTGCATACAGTCCTCAACAATTCCCTCCATCGAATCTAGGCTGGTCTGGAAGTTATTGGCTAGGACCATAAGTCGTTGGCGTCGTCTGGCCTCTACCTCAGTGTCAGGGTTGGGTTGGTCCGCTCCGATGCGCTTTGGATCCTTATTGAGTGATTCGTGTAGTGCCTCAATGCTGATCATGTTCCAGTTGTATTCTCTGTCGACATCTGGTATGATGTGTACATGTCCGTCTTGTTCGTGAATGCTGAAGCATATGTCTTCCTTAGCCATCCATCGGAGTTTATATAGCTCATTCCAGGAGATGTTCTTCTTCCAGTAGCGTGTGTTATAGTAGTCGGCGTTGATTAACCATAGGTAACATAGACCGGGTTCTTCCCATATCGGAGTTTCTGATTCAACGCTGCTGGTATCTGCATTGACAACCTCCTCTGACCATTTTTGTATCGACTGCCGAGTATGATACGACTTGGGCGAGATCTGGTCTAGGAATATTTTCTTATTTTCTAGCTTAATTGCTGACCATCCGTTGCGGATCATGTATTGGAACCTTCTCATTGCGTATGGGTTTCTAGCCTGTTCTCGCACGATTTGGTGTACCTGTTGTCACTCCGGGATTACTTGACCCAGTTGTCGTTCGAACCGGTTCCACTCTTCCAGCGTAATCTCGGGTTCTAGGTCTTCTCCATGATAGATCGACCCATTGCTGTTGAGCGCGTGCATCAAGCGGTTCCTTTCTTCATTCGATAGCACCTTTCCATAGTGTCGGAGGCAATCTTCGCCTCCTAAGTCCCAAAGCATGCACTGATTGGACACATTTTCCAACAGCGCCTTCCTAACTTCTGATCCTGTTCCAAAAAGTCCGAGCATCTGCTCAAGGACTTGCAACTCCGCGGATTTATGGACAATCCGCCTCCTTTCCTTCCTCTTGATTACTTGGGGCACATAGCATGCCCTGTGTGTGATGCGCCCGCCCCAAACCTGTCGCTTGCACATTTCTGCGCAATGGTCACATGCGAGGTGTTCCACCTCAACTAATTCTTCTTCATCCTCGTCGAACTCTTCCGTGAAGAGGATGGTAGTGGCGAGGGCCTTGTTTCCCTCGGCGTCGGACTTGCAATGTCCGACCTCGCAGCATTCGACAAACCTTTCTTCTACAGTTTGTTCTTCACCTGTGTATTCAATACGGACAGCGGGTTGTCGTCGGGTTACTGGGACCCGGGAAATGACTGTTGAAGCTATTTCTGCCTCGTTGGCAGCACGGCGCTTGGCGATCCACTGATCCCAGGCCTCGTCGATTTCTTTGAGCTCCGCGAGCTTGGCGAGATGTTTCTCAAGGCGATGCTTCGCCTTTAATTCTTTCTGGTACTTAAACCAGGCCTTAATGTGGGCGCTCTGCTGGACGGCATGAGCGCGATGGGAGGTGGTCAGCCTCTCCGATTCCTCATTGTATGCCCTGACGTTGGGCGCGATTTCAGATGTGAACAGGGCTACAGCCTGTCCGAGGGTCATTGAGATATGTGGTACCAGGTAATTGAACCTGAACCAGGTCGACTCAACCAGAGGAGTCGTTCTGGACATGACAGTGGTGATAGTTGTGATAGTTGGTCCTTCGACTTGTATATGTGCGTGCATATATCTAATGCTGTATGCTTCACTGCAGGAGACTCCCAAATTGGGTTAGCTCGACTGCACAGGTTTATGAGGGAATTAAGCTAATGGGTCCTCTTCTTCTACTAGACGCTTCCTGGATAGGAAGGATGTTGACTCTTCACTCGCCAGGTGGCACACGTTTCCCACGTGGCACACCAGATCCAGTCAGGGTCAAAATACGGTACTTCGCCGTCGCACCCCTGCACTAGTCTTCAATTTAGAGTCTTAAAGAGGTTCTGACGCCCTACGAATGGACGTTTTCTTCTACGTGATAGTGTGCCCGGGTTTTCAGCCTACGGCGACAACAAATGTCAAGCCCACAGCACACCACTCCTTGATACACACTATGGAGCTCACCGGCTCGAAAGGTAGAATTGGGGCTGCCTAGCGGTCGCAAGTTATGTGTGAGAGCAAGAGTAATACTTTTGTGGTTATGTCAGAAGGCGCAAGTCACCCCCAGGCTCACACAGAGTCTCTGGCTGCTAACCCTACACAAGGGAAAAGCGAAGATGATGATAGAGCAGAGACGACCATGAAAGTGGGGATCGCCTTCTAACTACTACACTTATATACTACTGGTACAGGGTAAGGTAAACGTATACAAATGAAGGCATGTGTGAGTCGTATGGTGCATAGCCTTGCATAGCCGTAGATAAAGAAATATGCATAGGGGTAAATAGCGACAGACCTCATCCAACGTCACGTGTCACTAGCCGTGACCAACTGCCATAATGGGGATTTGAATATAGATCGTCGTTAAGTCCATAGAAAAAGTTCGGATTCGTAACAACGTCAGACTTGGCACGGCTGGATGTAGTTGATTTAGGAGCTCGTGAGGTAGATTTGCAGGTGTCTGTGGGGATTGCTAAAGCCCATTCGTTGATTGCTGAGATATGTTTCTGCTTTTTACGAGATGCAGAGTCACTGAGAGTCCAATAGAAAAGAGTTGATTCATCAAGCGTTAGCCACGAGGACATGAGGGTGAGAGAATTAATACCCATTATCAATGTCCATCACATCATTGATGTCATCCAGCGAATCCTTTGATGACTGAGTCTGATCGGCATTTGTGGGAGTTACCTGGGCCTTATACAATGCATTTATATCGGCTATTGCCCCCTCTCTCTTCAACTCCTTGCCACCCACTGCCTGGAGCTGTGATGAAACTTTGAGAGCCGACTTTCCACCTGGTCGCTCCTGTACTTGTCTACCAGACATTGATGCTGCAATATCACCATATTTATTCTTTTTGACCTCGGTCTCCGCTATTCTCTTCATGGCAATATCAATCTCATCACGCACTTTGACCTTAGCTTTCTTTGGCTTGGGTGTCTGTTCTTCATCAGAGGTAGGCACCATCCCCTCATCCCCACCAGCTTTCTTTTCCTTCTCGGCTACTTTTCCACCGACTAACTTCGCTCCTGATCCCGCTTTTCCTATAGCCTTCTCTGTCACCTGTGCTTTCCGTTTTTTGGCAGGAGGGGTTGGTTCATGGTCACTTTCGATGGCTAATTCATCCTCAGTGACCGACTGTTCAGAGGACACCGGCGCAAACGATGCTTTGTCAAAGTCATCACCCATCTCAACATCACTTGACTCTGTGATAGGGACAAGCTTGGCACCTTTGCGGTTACGAGGGGGTGGCCATGGCTTTGGAGTGAAGGGGGGACGTGGAGTTGCATCAACCATGTCCTCATTGACCATGTCAGCATGCTCAAACATGGCAGTGTGGGCAATGCTCTGTCGTTTTGCCTCTTCACGATCTTCCTTAGCCCTAGCCTTAGCATCATGTTCCTGTTGAACCTCAGCTGAGGTTCAGTGTGGAACTTCAGGCTTCAAAATGTTGCCTGGGTGAGCCAACTTGTTACTCACCTGAGTTTCAATCTGACGCTGAGGTGCAGTCTGAGAGGTGCGAGCCATGGTAGCAAGGTCAAGGTATATGAGATAGTAGAGTGGGATTGACAAGGTATGGATGAAGCTTTTGCCAGCGAAGTCGTGGTAATAACACAAACATGCAACTTTCACTTGGCCAGATTTTGATGAATTCGGACTTTACCGCCCTGCCGTCTTACTCATACGCTTCAGCTTATCCTTGCGTGATGGTACCAAGTCAAAACCTGCGAATCCACAATGGATTCACCCTTGGTTCGCCACCTCCAACCCTTGCATGCCCCTACTGTCCCCAACACTTTCACCGTAAAAGTGGATGTACCAGACACATACAAACAAAGCACCCTGCTGATGGGTTTGAACCCTCTTCACTCAATATAGCTGCATGTCTGTCACCTATTCCATCCTCGCCACAGCTGTCTTTTCACGACTTGAGTCCTGGTCCGTCTGACTTCATATGCCCTCCTTCACATAATGATTTCAATGCTGACTATAATATTAACATGGAAAATGAATATCCCCATTCCAATCAGGATTATGAAGAGGTCAATGATGAATTTGTTGAATTGTCACTGCCGGTGACTATGTTGGTGGTCCGCTATGAGGACTAGATGCTCAAGTAGGGAGGATGGATGTCCGAGTGATGAATTGGTTACAAACTGATGATGTCCAGTCATCGGTTTCTACCTACTTATACTACAGATAACATTGTTTTACACTGTTTGTAGTATCTAATAATGCTATCTATTGTTCTCGGGGAATCTAAGTGTTTCCATGCTTTATCATCCAATCAGCACATTCCACAACAGAATTTCCACCTGAGAATGATCCTGATGCAAGGAACCAGCACGTTCCTGATGCTCCACACATTACACGAGCTTATCATTCTAAGCTCGATGGTATGTCAATCTTTGTTACATGTACATCGACATTAACTTCATCAGGAAAACAGGGCCCTGGCCTTACAAACTTACAAACTTATATAAGTAAAGTAAGGTAAAAAATAAGGCACCCCCCCTCACTTTTCCCTCACTTTTTGGAACTTATTTTGACTTTTCACCTTATTTAAGCCAGTAAGTATGACAAGTCCAGAGCAATGTTTTCCTGATGTTTGCTATTTGTAGGATGTATCTGTGATGAGAGTGGCAATGACATACCGCCTGACACTCCTCCATCTCACAACTCAGATAGGAGACCCAATGACTGGACGCCATATGACAATTGGCTCCAATTTGAAGTCGCTGATTTCCTATTCAGCTGAAATCAGATGTCTGCTGGGGATATCAACTTCCTACTCAACCTCTGGGCTGCATCTCTTGCCATCCATGGTGATGAACCACCATTTTTGAAGGCTACGCATGTTTACGAAACTATTGATTCAACTCCTCTTGGTGACATCATGTGGGAATCGTTTAGTTTACAGTATAATGGAATCCAGCCTGAAGGGAATGTTCTGCCATGGATGCAAGCTGAATATGATGTCTGGTTCTGGGATCCATGCATTTTGGTTCACAACCTCTTGTCTAATCCTGATTTCAAGTCTGATTTTGATTATGTTACGAACCCAAGCTTTTCTTATGGACTCAACGATGGGATATATTCCAATCCCCATTATGGCAGTTGGTCACAGCTAGTGACGCGTGACCTTGGATGAGGTTCGACGCTATTTACCCCTATGCATATTTCTTTATCTATGGCTATGCAAGGCTATGCACAACGTGACTCACACATGCCTTCATTTACATACGTTTACTTTACCCTGTACCAGTAGTATATAAGTGTAGTAGTTAGAAGGCGATCCCCACTTTCGTGGTCGTCTCTGCTCTATCATCATCTTCGCTTTTCCCTTGTGTAGGGTTAGCAGCCAGAGACTCTGTGTGAGCCTGGGGGTGATTGTGCCTTCTGACATAACCACGAAAGTATTACTCTCGCTCTCACACATAACTTGTGACCGCTAGGCAGCCCCAATTCTACCTTTCGAGCCAGTGAGCTCCATAGTGTGTATCAAGGAGTGGTGTGCCGTGGGCTTGACATTCGTTGTCGCCGTAGGCTGAAGACCCGGGCACACTATCACGCAGAAGAAAACATCCATTCATAGGGTGTCAGAACCTCTTCAAGGCTCTAAATCGAAGACTAGTGCAGGGGTGCGATGGCGAAGTACCGTATTTTGACCCTGACTGGATCTGGTGTACCACATGGGAAACGTGTGTCACCTGGCGAGTGAAGAGTCGACATCCTTCCTAACTAGGAAGCATCTTGTAGAAGAAGAGGATCCATTAGCTTAATTCCCTCACAAACCTGTGCAGTCGAGCTAACCCAATTTGGGAGTCTCCTGCAGTGAAGTGTACAGCATTAGGCACATGCACGTACATATATCAGTTGAAGGACCAACTATCACAACTATTACCACCATCATGTCGAAAACGACTCCTCTGGTTGAGTCGACCTGGTTCAGGTTCAATTACCTGGTACCACATCTTTCAATGACCCTCGGACAGGCTGTAGCCCTGTTCACATCTGAAATCGCACCAAACATAAGGGCATATAATGAGGAATCGGAGAGGCTGACCACCTCCCACCACACTCACGCCGTCCAGCAGAGCGCCCATGTTAAAGCCTGGTTCAAGTACCAGAAAGAGTTGAAGGTGAAGCATCACCTAGAAAAACACTTAGCTGAGCTTGCGGAGCTCAAAGAAATCAACGAGACCTGGGATCAGTGGATCGCCAAGCGCCATGCCGCCAACAAGGCTGAGATGGCCTCCACAGTTATAGCCCGGGTTCTCGTAACCTGACGACAACCCGCTGTCCATATCAAATACATGGGCGAAGAACAAACGGTAGAAGAAAGGTTTGTAGAATGTTGCAAGGTCAGGCATTGCAAGTCCGACGCCGAGGGAAACAAGGCCCTCGCCACTACCATCCTCTTTACGCAAGAATTCGACGAGGATGACAAAGAGTTAGTTGAGGTAGAGCACCTCGCATGCGACCATTGCACAGAAATGTGCAAGCGACAGGTCTGGGGCGGGCGCATTATGCGCAGGGCATGCTACGTACCCCAGGTAATCACAAGGAAGGAACGGAGGTGGATTATCCATAAGTCTGCGGAGTTGCAAGTCCTTGAGCAGATGCTCAGACTTTTTGGAAATGGATCAGAGGTGCGGAAGGCGCTGTTGGACAACGTGTCCAACCAGTGCATGTTGTGGGATCTGGGAGGCGAAGACTGCCTCCATCACTACGGAAAGGTCTTATCCAACGAGGAAAGAAACTGGTTGATGCACGCACTTAATGGCAATGGGTCGATTCGCATGGAAGAAAGCCTAGAACCCAACAACCAGACAACTTACCTCGGAGAAGACCTAGAGCCAGAAATTAGCCTTCAGGAGTGGAACCGATTTGAAGCGCAGTTGTCACAGGTGATACCAGACAAGCAACATGTTCACCAAATCACCAGACACGCCGCTAGAAACCCGTATAGCATGAGGCGATTCCAGTACATGCTTCGAAACGGTTGGTCGGCGATTAAGTTTGGGAACAAGAAAATATTCCTAGACCAGACAACACTTCAACCCCGACACACCTGGCAGACGATCCTGAAATGGTTGGAAGATGTCTCCAAAATGGACACCAGTAGTGTTGATTCAGAAATGCCGATATGGGAGGAACCCGGTTTATGTTACCTCTGGTTAATTGATGCTGACTACTACAACACGCACCAATGGAAGAAGAATATCTCTTGGAATGAGCTATATCGACTTCGATGGATGGCCAGGGAAGACGTACGGTTCAGCATTCATGAACGGGATGGACATATCCACATCATACCAGATGCAGATGGAGAATACAACTGGAATATGATTGGGATTGAAGCCTTACACGAATCGCTTAATAAAGACCCCAAGCGTATCAGAGCAGACCAACCAAACCCAGACACAGAAGCAGAAGCTAGACACCAGCAACGACTTACGATATTGGCCAACAACTTCCAGACCAGCCTAGACTCGATTGAAGGAATTGTGGATGACTGCATGGAGGAAATTCGAAAAGCGGAGAAAGTCATTTACACGATCCAACAAGGATGGATGCTCGATGACAAGGACCAACTGCAGTTCCTGATCCAACAAGCAATAGAGCTGGCGAACTGACACAAAGACATGCGGGCAGAACTACAACGCATCGACAGATGGTTTTGGCAGTTGGAAGGAGAACCAATGCTTCTGCCGGTCCATAACCCGGAATCCGAATTCGCCATCCGCTGGAGAGGAAAGGTCAATGACTCAATGGCACCAATCTGGATGTCAGAAGGGTACTGCTACCTCTGGCTCATTGATGACAAGTTTCACACCCCCTTTATCTGGCAGAAACTACCTGGATAAAGACAACTGGCTAACTGCAGACAGCTCAGGAGGAAGAACGTCCGCTTCGATATCACCACAACGGACATAGCCCTCAACATCGTTCACATAGTGCCCAACATCTACGGGACTTACGATTGGGATGAGGTAGAACGATGAGCCAATCTGGAAAATACGATCCCGCTCTGGCAACAGGAGAGAATAGGAGCAGGATATGCTCTCCTGGCAGCACTAACAGGGTACCTAGTATCCCTGTTCTGGGGATATAACCATTGGTTCACCGTCGACGCACCCAACTATGTACCAATACCACCAGCCCCATTGGACATAGATCCACCAGCACAACAAGAACAGATGAATGCCGCACAGAGGGAAGCACAGGCCACCAACACACAGATTGACAGCGCCAGGACCGACACAGCCAATGCCACCGCCCAGATTCTTCAAGAATTGGTTAACGCCCTGCGACAGCCAGTGAACGTCACCATCGAAACAACCGCCACCCCGTCTACTATGAAAACCGGACCACAAATCAAGGAAAACCTGCCTAAAGACTACAACAGAGACCCAAGAAAGATTGCGGCCTGGTTCAGGGAATGGGATTTGTATTTCCGAGAAATCGAATTCACCAAGACGGACTCAAAAACGACTTGCAGGAAGTTTCACATGGTGCTCAGAAGAATCAAAGGAGGCGAAGAAGACTTCACTGGAGCATGGGCTACCAGTCGGATGAAGGAGCTGCTCGAAGCAGAAGAGCAGTGGGACAAGTGGGTCAACGACGCGACCAAAAACACTGACGAAAACTCGACATTGGCACAGCGAAACAACATGGAGTTTGGACAAGAAAGCCTATTTTACCCATTCACGAGTTGGGAGGATTTCCGAAAACAAGCAGAAGGGTTTTTCGTCACCACTGAAACTCAGCGAGATGCTCAACAACGACTAGCCAAACTCAAGCAAGACAACATCAACACCGAGCGATATGTCGTCACCTTCAAAGCACTTGCAGAGGAAACCGGATACAATGACATGGCGCTGGTAGTGCAGTTCTGCGCCAGACTCATGCCCGGGCTTGGCTTTGAAATCGTAAAATCGGGAGCACCGGATGACGATAACTTGGAAGAATGGACAAAGCACGCAGTAAAGTTATCATGCACTTACATGGAGGCTCATGAGCAATATGGAGACAAAGGCAAGCTTAAAAGCACCTTTAAGGAGGAAAAGTCGGACAAGGGACGTTGGGGAAAGTGGAAAGGAGGAAAAGAGATGGTTACAGCCACTTCGCCAGCCAACCTCGGAGGAAGCACCAACCAGGATCCCAACACAATGGATGTCGACAAGAAGAAAAGCACGTTCAAATGTTACAACTGCGGAAAACCGGGACACTTTGCCAAGGATTGTAAACAGCCGAAATGTGACAAAGGAAACTCACGTATACGAGAATTAGGATTACCGGAGATCAGAGCATTAATAAAGGACATGGACGAGGGCGACAAACAGGAAGTTGCCAAGGACTTGGGTTTTGGGTCAGACCAGTGAATGAATCGCATTCCGATTCACTGGTCAAGGACATTGTACAAAATACAGATAGTGATGTAAACGTAAACTCGTTAATAAACAATGAGTTAAGCGAACATATTCACTATCTGAGGAATGCACCCATAAGTGCAACCAAGAAAGCATTCAAACCATGGAGTAACCCATGGATGGTTCGGAGAATCTGGGAACAAAACTCAGAAATAGCCATAAGAGACTTAAAGGCTTGGGTACATGAATCTCGGAGACAAGAAGTAACACCAGAAATGATCTCGGACTTGAACAAAGCATCAGAAAAGGATGTATTATGGTTCCTAGAGAAAATGCAGAAACAGCCACAGATCAAACGGGTGTTACAGCGGAAAGACATCAAAATTGATCTAACACTCACTCAGCTGGACAATTATAAACAAGTAGCGGCCGTAGGATTAATCGACTCAGGATGCACACAGTCATGCATTAACCGGGAATTCGTAGAACAATACCAGATCCCAACACGACGACTGCCACATCCGGTACCAGTGTTTAATGCAGACAGATCCCTTAATCAAGATGGATATCTTAAAGATATGTGCCAAGTCAAGGTAACGATAGGAGGACACGAAGAAATCCTAGAATTCGCGGTGTCAAGTCTCAGAAAATCAGATCTATTCCTTGGACATGAGTGGTTAAACCGACACAATCCAAGTATCGACTGGGACAAAGGGGAAGTAGAATTCAACCGATGCCCGATGGAATGTTGGAACAGGAACATCTTCGGCGAACCAGAGGATTCACCAGAAGAGATAGAACCGATGGAACCTGGAGATCGAATTCTAGCAGTACATTTCAGTCCAGAAGAATTCGCTACCTGCATAACCAATAAGGAATACAATCGAGCTTTTGCTAAAACAGCAATGGACATTGCAATTGAAAATCATAAGGATCGTTCGATGGAAGAGGCGGTACCCAAACACTATCTAAAGTACAAGAAAGTGTTCGAAAAAACTTCTTTCGATGAAATGCCACCAAGACGACCATGGGATCACGTGATCGAACTATTACCAGGATCCAAACCATTAGATTGCAAAATCTATCTGTTGAATAGACTGGAACAGGAGGCATTAGAAGAGTTCTTAAAAGAAAATCTAGAATCGGGACGCATCAGACCTAGTAAATTGCCCATGGCCTCGCCCTTCTTCTTTGTCAAGAAAAAGGATGGTCGATTGCGCCCGGTACAGGATTACAGGAAACTCAACAACATGACGATTAAGAACAAGTATCCACTACCAATCATCAGGGAACTAGTAGACAAACTAAGTGGCGCAAAATACTTCTCTAAGATGGATGTTCAATGGGGATATAACAACATTTGGATAAAAGAAGGAGACGAATGGAAAGCCACCTTCAGGACAAACAGAGGATTATTCGAACTGCTCGTCATGTTCTTTGGACTGACCAATTCACCGGCCACCTTTCAAATGATGATGAATGACCTATTTCGAGAAGAGATAGCGCAGGGATGGGTCGTCATATATATGGATGACATACTAGTATTCTCTAAGACGGAAGAAGAACATCATCAACAGGTCGGACAAGTTTTAGAGAAGCTAGGACAAAATCAACTATCGTTAAAGCCAGACAAATGCTTCTTTGATCAAGACCACATCAAATTCCTAGGTCTAATAATCAGCCATAACTCAATTTGCATGGATCCAGCAAAGGTTAAGGCAATTCTAGAATGGCCTACGCCCAGGACGAAATGAGAATTGCAGCAGTTCTTAGGATTCATCAACTTCTATTGACGATTCGTAGAAGGGTTTGCAAAGTTAGCCAAAGCATTAACAACGCTAATGGGTAAAGTTGACTGGGATTGGGGAGTAGCACAAGAACTAGCGTTCGATCGCCTTAAAGAACAAATTCGAAAGGAGGCTGTTCTACTCATCCCAGATTATGATAAACCATATCGAGTAGAAACCGATGCCTCAGATTACGCTATAGGAGCGATCCTCTCTCAAGAAAACGAGCAAGGGATATGGCAACCAGTCACCTTCATTTCCCGAAGCCTAAACGACGTGGAACGAAACTATGAAATTTACGATAAGGAAATGTTAGCGGTTATGCATGCATTCTATGAATGGTCGCAATACCTGAAGGGATCTAAACACACAGTAGAGGTGCTAACTGATCATCAAAACCTTACCTATTTCCGGAAACCGCAGAACTTAAATAGGTGACAAGCCAGATGGATACTGGATTTACAGGAATACGACTTTGTTATCAAACATTGATCAGGAAGGTCAAACAGCAAGGCCGATCTCCTCTTGAGACGAACAGACCATAAGGGGGGGGAGAATGACAATGAAAACATCATTTTGCTTAAAGACGACCTATTCATAAGCTGTATCAATAACAGGCTCATGGATGATGACTGCGCCATAGAAGAAATCATTAACGACATTCGGGAAACGGACAAAGGAATGTGGGATTTACAAGTACTAGAAGTGATCAGAAACAAAACCAATGGTTGGGAAATGGATGGATCAATTGCACTGTTCAAGAAGAGAATATACGTACCCAAAGTTATCTGTCTTAGGGAAGAAATCATGGCTATACACCACTCATGGGGACATCCAGGCGTAGCAAAGTCACTAGAACTCATAACGAGAGGATTTTGGTGGCCCAGACTAAAAGAAGACTTAGACGCATATATCAAAGGATGCCGCACCTGTCAAACAACAAAGCCAGACAGACAACCCAAAGCCACTCCATTAAATCCAAACGAAACACCTGACAAACCATGGGAGGTGATATTGATGGATTTGATAGGACCACTACCGGACTCAAAAGGACACGATATGATATTTGTGGTTGTAGACCGATTAACCAAGATGTCATATTTTTTACCAACCCACGGAGCGTTAACATCGCAAGGAGTCGCTGCATTATTCAGGGATCATATCTTTCAGAACCATGGAATACCCAAGAAAATCATCAGTGATCAGGGACCTCAGTTTGTATCAAATTTCATGATGGAATTCTACAAGATGTTGGGAATCAAGGGAAACCCATCCACCGCATATCACCCACAAACCAACAGACAAACGGAAAGAGTAAATCAGGAAGTTAAAACCTTCCTCACAATGTTCGTAGACCACAAAAAGGTGGATTGGGTGGAATGGTTGCCGATAGCTCAGTTTTGCTACAATGACAGGCAGCACTCAGTGACTGGGTACTCTCTGTTCTGGATGAACTACGGATTTCACCCGAGAAAAGGACTACCAACGCAAGGACAAACACGCTCCCCCTTTGTAACCCAGTTTCTTGAACAGATGGAGGATACCTGAGCAAAAGCGTCAGTGGCATTGGATAAAGCTGCTGCAGTGATGAAGAAGCAATATGACAAACATATGAAACCTGCTCGAGAGTACAAACCAGGAGACAAGGTATTCCTTAACACGGAAAATCTACCGTCTATGGCCAAGATAAAGAAGTTTGACGACAAATTTGCTGGACCATTCGAAATCATAGAAAAGGTCAATGCCGGGTCGTATCGCCTCAAGATACCAATGTCATGGAAGGTGTACAATGTCTTTAATGAAAGACTTTTAAAGCCATATTACGAACCCCAGTTCCCTTGTCAAAAGGAAAAGGAAACTGCACGATCGAAAGAAGTGTCGTGAGAACAAGAAACCATGGGCGAATACGAAGTACAGTCGATCTTGGACAGTAGGGTCAGTAGTAAGGGACGGAAGCATTTGGAATATCTAGTAGAATGGAAAGGATACCCCCTTGAAGATGCAACATGGGAACCAGCAGCAAATTTAAAAAATGCGGAAACCCTAGTCAAGGAGTTTCACCGACAGCGACCAGCAGCACCTAGACGACTCCAAATACCAGCAGAAGAGTTCCGGAGATATGAGAACCACACGGAACCCTGAGTGCCAAAGCAATTATACAGATGGGAAGATGGAAAATTTGAACCGGAGTACTTGGAGAATCTCGAACAGAAATGGCAAAAATGGAAAGGAACTCCATTACTGGAAAAGGGGCAGCAAGGTGTATATAAAGAGTACTCTCTGCCGATTAAACTGGTACTCAAACGAAATCCAGACGGTACCATTTTCAAGGGGAATTCAACTCCTTCCAATCATACAAAGCGTTCTCGAGGACAAGAACCTTGGAGAGGGGGTGATGTTACGAACCCGAGCTTTTCTTATGGACTCAACAATGGGATATATTCCAATCCCCATTATGGCAGTTGGTCACAGCTAGTGACATGTGACCTTGGATGAGGTTTGACGCTATTTACCCCTATGCATATTTCTTTATCTATGGCTATGCGAGGCTATGCACAACGCGACTCACACATGCCTTCATTTACATATGTTTACTTTACCCTGTACCAGTAGTATATAAGTGTAGTAGTTAGAAGGTGATCCCCACTTTCGTGGTCGTCTCTGCTCTATCATCATCTTCACTTTTCCCTTGTGTAGGGTTAGCAGCCAGAGACTCTGTGTGAGCCTGGGGGTGATTGCACCTTCTGACAGATTATGCACCATTTCAAGAACGCACGAGCGATGGAGTCCATCGCTTTCAAGACTTCATGTCTGGAAATTGGGCCTGGAATCAAGCAGTAAGTCTTTGCTATAATCTCCATAACTTAGTATCAATTCTTGTTATGCTAGGACATTATTGCTGACGATCCTGAAACTCACGGCTCCGTCTTTTGCCCCATCATTCTTGGTAGCGATAAGACCACCGTATCTGTAGCTACCGGACATAATGAATACTGGCCTCTCTATCTATCTATTGGCAACATACATAATAACATTCGACGTGCCCATTGCAATGGTGTTGTCCTCCTTGGTTTTCTTGCTATCCCTAAATGTAAGTATGATTTGTACCATGCATTATATTTACCAATGTGTATTTTCTGTTTAGTGACCAATGAATTCCGTGATGATGCAGCCTTTCGCAAATTCCGATGTCAACTTCTACACTCATCACTCGCTAAAGTGCTTGAATCTCTCAAGGCTGGCATGACAGTTCCTGAAGTCGTTCATTTTCCCAATGGGCATTTCAGGAAGGTCATCTATGGACTTGGCCCCTACATTGCAGATTATCCGGAGCAGGCACTGCTAGCCTGCATCGTGCAAGGCTGGTGCCCAAAGTAAGTGTTTTCACACACCGGGCGATCAAGTATGTTGCTGATAGGTCCTTCAGATGTACAGCCCCTGCCAACAATCTTGACTCTGGTCAGCATGTACGCCGTTCTCAGGCACATACTGAGTTGCTTGTGGAGGAGTTTGAGCTAGGCATGCTATGGGACAAGTATGGACTTGTTGGGGATATTGTTGTTTGTGTACCTATATCCCTGTTGCATGCGTCTTTCTTATTGTTATCTTTTTAGCTGTTCACTAACTGTTTCCCCTGAGTGGACATCAATGAGCTTCTGTCACCAGACCTACTACATCAGCTTATCAAAGGTGCCTTCAAGGATCATCTCGTTACATGGGTGAATGACTATATTAAAGCCAAACATCCGGCATCTGAAGCACAGAAGATACTTGATGACATTGATCGACTGTTAGGAATCGGAAACTCGGAGTACGGAGATTGGGGATAGGTCGGAGTATGGGGACTCAACAGGGCTTGGCTTCAACTTGTGTGTTGCACCTGCCTGCATGCACAGCCCTACTTCGGAGATCGGGTATTGGAGATGGTGAGGAGGATGAGGATGACGACAAGGACAGAGTCAGAGGACACGAGGAGGGCGAGGGAACAAGGGGCTCAGTTCGAGGGCAAGGCGCGAGTGAGTGAGAGGGTATAACCAAGTTGATTATCAGACTGGAGACTAGTTACAGTGTATGTATGCTTTAAATACCAATTCCGATCAGAATATCCTATCTCCATGGAAGCGATATCTTTTAGCGAGATTAATCAATAATCAACATGTGAGTGATGGAGAACCCCATGGAGAATGGAGACACCATGCGGAGGGTCAGGAGGTACAATATAGATAAGTAGTCATAATCATAATAGTGTCATATAGAGAATGAGAGAAATGAGAGACTTAACATAGAATTATTATATAGCATCTCCGATGTCCGGGGATCGGAGGACCGGAGATTCGGTTCGTAACATCAATGGTAAGTTTGCCAAATGTGCGGCCGTAGTTGTGATTACTGAATTGACTTCAGCATAGCACTTGCACCATCTTTTTCAGGGCTTCGACGCTTTCCTGAAGGCAGAAACTTCAAGCAATGGACTGGAGATGATTCAAAGGCGCTCATGAAGGTGTGTAATTCCTCAATATCGTTATAAAACTGAGCCTAATGAATTTGTATGAAGGTTTATCTACCGGCGATTGACGGTCATGTACCTGATGAGATAGTACAAATGATGTGTGCTTTCCTGGAATTTTGCTACATAGCTCGACACGATATACATGATACACACAGCCTCGCAGCCTTGGATGATGCCCTTCAACGGTTCCACCATCATCATAAAATCTTTCAGACAAGCGGTATTCGCTCTGATGGCTTTAATCTTCCTAGGCAACACTCCCTTATTCATTACTGCAAACTCATTCGCACTTTCGGGGCTCCAAATGGCCTTTGCTCTTCCATTACAGAGTCCAAACATATAAAGGCCGTGAAGGAGCCATGGCGGCGCTCAAGTCGCTTTGGGGCACTCAGTCAGATGCTCCCTACCAATCAGTGCCTTGACAAACTCGCTGCTGCTCGAGTTTATTTTGCTGATTGTGGGATGCTACAGGGTACATGTTTATCTGCAGCTTGGGGTCAAATCCTTTGTATGCATTTCCCTATTCATTTTAACAAATGATATATGTGTATAGGGATGGACAGAGCTATTCTCAATGTGGAACCTCCGCACGACTTCATTTATCAAGATCTTCTCACCAAGGTCAATGGCAACAAACCTGAAGATGATGATGACGACGATGATGACAATAATGACAATGACGACAATGACGACAATGATGATGATGATGATGACGATGATGGTGGTGATGCTGATGGACCTGCGGTTGAGGCTCATGTTGACCTAGCAAAGACGGCATGTAACTATTGCATGTCATGACATCATTTTGGAGGTATACTTACCAATATTTACAGTATGCAGGGTTTATCCAGATGATATTGCTGCTGAAATTGAACAACCAGACTTCTCTGACCTCATATGGCAATTTATCTATAACGTGCAGCATAACAACTGTATTTCTGACTCTAGTGTTCCTGCCCTCCCCACATTCTATGGCAAGATAACTATTTACCCTTCTGCTGTTGCTACATTCCATGCACCTAGCGACATCTCAGGAATCGGTGGCATGCATCGTGAACGGATACGTGCAGTAAAATCTTGGAGAAAGGGACCTGGTCATTATGATACAATCTTTGTCAATACTAACTCTTCTGTAGAAGGTATGCGAGGCCTTGAGGTTGCTCACATGCGGCTGTTTTTCTCATTCCTTCATGATGGTATTGAATATCCTTGTGCTCTTGTGCACTGGTTCTCGTGTGTTGGGGATTTACCAGACAACTGCACAGGGATGTGGGTAGTTGAGCCAGAGACATTGGATAA
>QFEO01011249.1:0-10276 GCA_003316615.1 Amanita pseudoporphyria | reverse complement strand
CTGATCGTGTCCAAGCACTGAATGGATCTAATGATATACCTGACTTAGTCCCCTTTACGTTCGCCCCATTGGCGGCAGGGTCAAATTCGCTGCCTTTGACCGGTGCCACTTCGAGTCCGAGCAGTTACCAACCTCCTCAGCTGCACCGTACGCCGTCTGCTCTTGACCTTGCAGCCCCAGCACCTGGATCCAGCCGAAACTCTATAGCCTTCCCGACTAGGGACGCGACGACGTTCCTGACGGCTGATTCTGCGACGTCAAGCTCTTCACAACAATCTGAGCATACTCTTGATGATATCTGGACCCAGTCATTAGCACTTCCTAACCCGTCAAAAAGTAATGCAAAACTGATAGAGGACAATTTCACAAATTACCAAGTACCATCGAACTCATTCTCGTTCTTACCCCAGTTACCTTTACGTTCGGACGCAATGCCACCAGCCTTGAGTAGCGTCATCGACGACTTGCTTGACAACAAGTCCGTGCCCAAAGTCGAGACCGACTCTATGGGCTTAGCGCTTCTGCCTGCCTCAGAGTTTATCCTCGCTCTCGAATCTGACTACGATTTTTACTATGAATTCTGGGATGGATATGACGAGTGCGTTTTTACTTTGTTTTTAAGTAAATTCTTTGTGGCAACGACGGACTAAATTTGTTACAGAGCGCAATTCTGCTTTCCGATCGATCTAGCCCTTTACCTCCAGCCCTCTTGCGCGCAGAAATATGACTTTTATGCGCTCGCTGCACCTTTGATACCTAAGATGGCCATTCGCATCACATCTGTTGCTGTCCCTACTCGATTTTTGCGCCTCTTACCGAAGCCATCGCCACCACAAACAACTCCACAAAGCGCCACTACACTATCGAACCAAATCTACACAACATACTACCGCGGCTGCGTTCTCGACATTCCAAAACAACTTCCAAAACCCGACAAAGCCGAAACCATCACACCTGCTCGAGGCATCCATCTCTCCTCGAGCTGGGAAAGAATCAACCCAGTCAATGCTCCGAAGCGTATTAGATCAACATCGACTTCCGGAACGGGAAATTCTTCGTCCGAGACGAGTTCGGACGGAGAAGCTCAAGCTAAACGAACAGAGCTTCTCTCGGCAGAAAAACGCGGTTTCATACTCCGCGCATGGATACCCGTTCCTGTAAGCCTGTTCGAGAATAAAGAGACGTGCACGTTCCGCGTCGATGCACGCGTTTGGGTTGAGGATTCCTATGTCCGCGTCGAGAATAGCCGGAGTCTTATCCCGAAACCGAGGAGATATAGACAAGAAGGAGGGAAAGTCAGTCCTCGGTGGGAGGTTGGGGATTTTAGCGAGGTCGCTGCCGATCACAATTCTGACAACACGATGTTGGAGGTTCGAGGACGGTGACTGTTTCGCACCTGCAGAAGGAGCGGGAGATGTTGTGAGCGTCCTTCTATTTCTCCAATTGTAACTTGAGGTTGTTTTATCTTCTTTGGTTAATATGTGGTAATGCGGTTAAGTATATATGCCCAAATTAATATCTACACGCGTTCATAAAGTAAAACATTTCTGCCTATTGCGTAAATTAGCTTAGTGTTATTAACGTACAATATATCATTGTCACGGAACGTACTGGTCACCTGGCACGTATTTAGGACGACTGAGTTTATTTGCGAGTTTACCATAGACATGCAACTGGCAGTGAAACTTCTGTCGAAAGACAAGACATCAATTATGCATTATGGTGGATCCATTATGATATTTTAAGCGCAATTGTCCAGTGGCCCTTCTGGACAGACGCCCTGAAAGCCAACTGTCGCCTTGCTAACGTCCAAAACGGTGTACACATTCCTCATGAAGCTGCAACCAATGAGAGAGGGAAAACAAGGGGTGATACTCGATGGCGTCAGTGCAGTACCGCGAGTTTGTCCTGCCGAGGGATCTCAAAGTTCTTTGACCCGACGTAGAGGGCGACGAAGACGACGACAACAACAGACAATCGGCTGGAGCGAAATGCTGTTCTGTTACCTTCGACCCCCCATCATACTGTTATCGTATCTGAAAACACGCTTCCATGCACGGCTGATCTATCACCATATTTAATGATGGATTTACCTTGCTTGAGTTTCAGTTGGACGACCCGATTCCATTGGATCGTACTTATGTTTATTACCATAGTTGCTTGTGCGCTTTGAAGACGGGATCGTGTCAAATTAAGACTGCCGGACTTTGGTCCATTCGAGACCTTGTTGCCGCTCGGTGAGTGGTTCTGACTCAACCGGACTGGAATAACGAGACGGGAAAGCGGATCAGAGACATCGTTTATGGGCTCTACTAGTGCAAGCATCACGACGGAAATAACAGAGATGATAATAGAAGAGCCATTGTACGTCTGGGGGTGCTTGTTGGTCAAGTTTTGCGTGCGCTCGCTGCCGTGAGTCCCGACGAGAGAACTACAGTCTTGTCAAAATCGAGGTACCAACGCATCCAACCATGCCGTTTACTGTTGCGCAGTTCTCAGTACCTCTGGACGTTGACCAATAAGACATATTTAAACAGGTAACCGAGCACTAAGTCATATATATATATATCAATTATGTAACTTGTACTGTAACACTATGAAAGATTCGGAACATATACCAAACAACAAGATAGCCAGATGACGGAGTATCTGAAGGGTGGAAAAGTACAAGTTAATCATCCCGTGCGGCGCTTCTCAGTTCTATCAAGAGCCCGAGAAGCTCCTTCCCCAAGATTGGCCACAAACTGCGTACCCAGATTTGTCCATCCTTTAAGGGGAACATTGGAATCTTTGCCATTCAAGTAGGCCTTTGCCCCTTTCTCCACGAGGCCCTGATCGCTGACCTTCTTTCCCCCTGTGGTCAATGCAACAGCATCTCCCGTGTACTCGAGTGCCTTTCCTGCAACACCCAAACCAGCTCCAACCACCCCACCTAGGAACCTACTACCGAAGAACGTGCCCTCTCTACCGGCTTTATAGCATGTTTCTATGGTACCGGACTTGTCTTTCTCCCTATTGAATTTATGTCAGCATTGTACCCTCAATTGAAAGGAAAGAGGAGCGTACGCTACATATTTGTCCTCGCCTTGGTTACCTGATTTGGCGATACTCAGCTAGTCATCATAAGTCGTTCGGAAATTACATACCCGTCGAGTACGGAGGAGGATTAGGGTAGGGTTGACTTGCCGCGGGATGGCCGGGATCTGCGAATCAATTCATCAGACGTCAGCTCTCCAAGAAGAGAAAAACACAACGTACAGCCGTAAGGTGGGTTCACGGGGTAAGACTGATACGGATTTGCCATGGGATATTGGGGATATTGTGGCCCCCAATTAGCGCTCTGATAGTTGTGAGGCGGAGGCATGGACGGCTGTGGCGGAAATCCGTTTGCCATGGGATAGGGAGAATATTGTTGCCCCGGATAATAGTTATGAGGCGGGGGCGTAAACTGCTGTGGCGGATATCCGTTTGCCATGGGTTGAGGAGAATATTGTTGCACCGGATAACCATTCTGATAGTTAGGAGGCGAAGACATGGCGGCAGGGTGGGGCTGTGGCGAATATCCGTTTGCCATGGGAGAACCTGTGGTGTCTGGAGGATAAGTCATCCGAAGAAGAGAGAATGCAGATAAGAACCTACGACAATGGGAAATTTATATGTGGAGGTTACGGAGTACCCTTGAACCAATGCAATCTGAAAGTGATAGCGTGAATGCATGGACCTTCCATTGTCGTGAATTACAACCATGTGGACATAGCGTGTTGCCCAATGATGCGCACTTACAGATGACCGTCGAACATGTATGAGCCATGCTACCCTAGCGTTCAGTTATCGTGAATTCCGACAACGCAAACATAGCGAGTTGCCCAATGATGCACATTTACAGACGAGTCGAACAAGTATGAGACTCGCTACCCTAGCGTTCAGCCTTCGTGAATTCCAACAGCGTGTTGCCCAATGACGCGCACTTACAGATGACGTCGAACATGTGTGAGCCTCGCTGTTCAGGCGTTCAGCCTTCTCCGTTGTTGTAAACTGCGAGTTGTAGGGAAACTTGACAAGTCCCTGTGAGATTGTGAATAGGATTGAATGGATGACATATGTGATGCCCACAAGTCGTACCTAGTTCATTTCCAATTTCCTTTGTTGCTGTGGACCGCTGCTTTGTCCGAGGCCCATGGAGGGTTAGAACAAAAGCTGCGTGACTTGGTCTGTCGTGAACCCGGATATCTTTAGCTTTGTAGGTCACCACCATACTTAAAGATGAGACCCGACTCTACCGTCGCCTTAACGGGGTCTTCACTTAATAAACTGTTTCTATGCGACAAAAAAGACCATGTAATACACACTAATTGAGTTATGTTAGGCGGCAACGTTGACCTCATCGAAACAACATGCATACCGGAACAAGCGAGGCGTGGAAAAAAGTGAACCCCGGCTCTACCCTATATTAGCTGGGTCTTCACTTAATAAACCATTTCTATGTGACAAAGAAGACATACCCACAGACGATTGAGTTATGTTAGACAGTAAGTCCCATTGAAACAGCATGGATACCAGAACAAGCGATGTGTGGAAAAGACGTGAACCCCGGCTCTACCCTATATTAATTGGGTCTTCACTTAATAAAGTATTTCTGTTTGATAAAGAAACGATTGAGTTATGTTAGACGACAACGTCTACCTCATTGAAACAACATGCATACTGGAGCAAGCGATGCGTGGAAAAGGCGTGAACTCAGGCTCTACCCGGTATTAACTGGGTCGTCGCTTAATAGGTATTTCTGTGCGATAAGAAAACGATTGAGTTATGTTAGACGACAACGACGACCTCATTGAAACAACATGCATACCAGAACAAGCGAGGCATGGAAAAAGTGAATTCAGGCTCTTCACTTAATTTCTATGCGATGAAGAAGACCATGTAATACATACCCGCAAGTGATTGAGTCATGTTAGGCGGTAGCAGCGTAACAGAGTAAGCGAGGCATGGAAAAAAATGAATCCCTGCTCTACCCTGGGTTTTCACTTAAGTTTCTATGTGATAAAGAAGGTCATGCAACACATACCCAGCAAACGGTTGAGTTATGTTGGACGACAACGTCGACCTCATTGAAACATACCGGAACAAGCGAGGCGTGGAAAAAACGTGATTGAGGCCCAAGATATGAAGGACTTCTGAGTCGGCCCTGACTTCATATCGACCCCGGAATCCAATTTCATATGGGTAATAATGAATGGGTCCAGGGGGCCCACTGATCAATGTGAAGGTCTTGCCGCTACCAGTGACAGTTTGGAAGTTAGCAAAAACAAAAAAATTCTGTTGAATGGACATTGGTAGTTTACTAGAGCTTCGGAGGAAGAAGGGATTCAGAGTACTATCTTCCGCACTTCTTGTGTTGGTTCAGTCGCAGCCGCGTCTACAAATTTAGATAGGGCATAGGGCGGGGATATCATCGCATCACAACTCCGAATCTGTGACATTTCCTGTCAAAAGGTATAAGCATGTTGATCTATGGTTGTGGGGTAATAATAAGTATCTTCTAGGAGGTATAACATTCTATCATAAGTATCATATATATATCATAGCATTTTCACTCTAACTTGAAGCCTCCCTTCACATCTTCCTCTTCTCAACCCCATTCGCATGTATTCCATTCACTCCATTCATCAGCACCGTACCACCACCACCACCACCGTCCATCGACACCTCCCCAGCGCGCCTCCAGACGCCCTTCTCGTCCTTTTTCCTCACAGTGAAACACGCAATGCCAAGGTACTCGGTCACATCCTTGATAACGTTGTAGCAGAATCTCACGTAGACAAAGGCTGAGATGGCGAGGGCGGTGTAGACGAGGATAGTCGCGCGGGGCGCAGAGCGTTGGATGATTGGGCGACTAGTAAAATCATCAGAATTTGGGAGGGGCGTATTAGAAAGGAAGGGAAAGAACGTACATTCCAAACAGCCTAGGTAAACAGGCATCTACCATTCCTACCAACCCGACAAGCCAAACGTGGTCCCAAACTGGGAAAGGCATCTTGGTAACGTGGCTTAGAATCATCCTGCCCACTTGGTGTGCGAATTGGAGACCCCATGCGCACATGAAGGGAAGGAAGAGTGGGGAGTTGAGGAGGGATGGTAGGATATCCGTGTTGGCGTTGAAATAGGAGTGGGATGAGGAGAGCGAAGTTTGAGCGAGCCAGAGGACGTGTACAAGGGGTGAAAATAAAAAGGGGAGGAGTAAGATAAGCGGGTGTAAGGTCGATTTGACGTGAGAAGGGGAAGAGACGGAGCGCGCGGATTTGCGAACGTTGTGGTATGAGGTCAGGATATTAAAGGCTAGACCAAATGTTCCAAATATCATGAAAGAGACGTTGAGTGGGATATCGGGGAGGGGTGTAGATAGGAAGGGAATATGTATTTTGTCGCGGAGAGGTGAGAGGAAGGGTAAAACGGCGTGGAGAGGTTTGTCCCAGAAGGCAGGTCCGAATATGCCTGAGAGGATATAGATGAAGACAACCATGAGGATCCCTTCAACAGGTCCGGAAAAGATGCCGAGGTATAGCTGGCCTATGGGAGTATGGTCAATAGATGAGAGGATAAAAGAGGGGAGGGAACACGAACCAGTGTGGTATTCTTCCCAAGTGGTGAGGTAAAAGCTGGCATGAGTCGCGATGAGCGAGGCGACGGTCCACCAAGACTTTCCCAAATTGAGAGCGTATGAGGCCATGATGACTTCCAGCTGCGGCCGGAGATTAGACGGAGATACGGGGCGATAGCATGGAGAGGTGCATACCGTCGTATTTAGTGCATCACAGCCTAAGCAGCCCGTCAACCAAAGCTCGAGCGCCGAAAAAAACGACGAGGATACGAACCATGATCAAACATTTCGCCTAGAGGACCAGCCATTCCAGTTCGTCTCGCCTGCTTTCTTCACCTCGGCCGCTTCAGCTTCCACATCCCCCGAAAGAAAAGAAACAACAGAATCTCTCACCCATCTATCGCATCTAAGCTCTGATACGCGAACAAGCCTACAGCCCAGGTGAAGTAGAGCCAGTTCGGTGGGGGCGCTGGCGCTCCATGTTTTTGGGTGAGATAATCGGGGTCGAAGTAGAGGAGAGAAAGAAAGTTGAAAAAAACGACAAGGAGGCCAGTTAGTGTGATCTGAGTTATGTGTCAGATTGTTAGTGAGTCTGGGCGACAAAAGGAAAAAGGAAAAAAGAAAAAAAAAAGACACGAACGGTGTTGGGGGCGATGGAGCGTGGCCAGAGGGTGATGAGCCAGTTCCAGTAGGGGGCGAGGACGTAGCGAGACAACAAGGACTTGTCTACGCCTTTGTACGCGTATTTCTCGAGGTTGTCGAGGAATGGCGGCGGAATGCAGCTCATGGCCCGCAGCAAAAAAGTCCTTGCGTGGGAGCTCTGATCTCAATTCAAGCTTTTCTAATAAAACCACCATGTCTGGCCTGCCCCGCTCGCTATGCTCCTCTCCGCCCTTTGTCTCACAGCAGCCCTGGTGCCCGTTTATGGACTTACGACCGTACCGCTTCACCAACGAACCAATTTGACGCGCGCAGACGGCGTGTTTGACTATGACAAGGCAGTCGGTGCCATCGTCACCTTGCGAAACAAGCACAGACAGAACCTGATCCATCTTGAGCGTAACCTAGGCAGAGGTGCCTTCCCAATTGTGCTTAGACATCCTTTCTACTTGTCAGACAGCGTCACTGACACCTGACAGGGCGCCGAAATCAAGCCATTGGCCCAAGGTCACTCCTCTGCCCTCTTTGCACGGGAATCCGGCTCTGTGCCCCTCACTGACGAAGACCAAGGTGTAGAATGGGCAGGGGCCATCTCTATCGGTACACCCCCTCAAAACTTTCTCATCGACTTTGATACTGGCTCCTCCGACCTCTGGGTCCCCTCGTCGAAATGTCGCACTCTCGTTTGTGCACCCAAGCGCAAGTACAACGCGAACAAATCGAACACGTCTCGTGCGCAGTCGGGATCCTTTTCTATCCAGTATGGAGATGGGTCTATTGTGAAAGGTGATGTGTTTAGGGACACGGTGGATGTGGGTGGCGTGAAAGCGGCCGGACAGTTTTTGGCGGGTGCGACGAATGTATCGACGTTGTTTGCCAACGATCCGATTGATGGGTGGGTAGTTGGAGGTTTGCCCAACCGACCCTGTTTGACTCCATACTAGTATCCTTGGCATGGCCTTCCAAGCCATATCCAACCTCCATCAACCACCCTTCTTCCAAACCGCTTCATCCCAAAACTTAGTCTCGCCCTCCTCCTTTGCCTTCTTCCTCTCCACCAACAACTCTGAGCTCCATCTCGGCGGCACCAATTCAAGCCTCTTCACGGGACCTATCGAATACCACGTCGTCTCCAACACCTCCAACACCCCCACTTCATCTCAAAACCAACACCAACACCAAACCACGCCAACCTTTTGGCAAATCTCCAACGCTCATATCAATGTCAACAACACCCAAAACGTCGTCACCGATTTCGACACCGTCATCGACACCGGAACGACGATTATGGTCGGTCCGCCTGATGCGGTGACCACGGTGTACGATGCGGTGCCCGATAGCCAGTTGGTGGATGAGGTGAATGGGTTTTACGCGTTCCCGTGTGATAGTGTGCCTGAGGTGAGCTTTGGGTGGGGAGGGAATGGGACAGAGTGGGTGGTTAGTGCGGATAAGTGAGTTTCTTGCTTTCGAATCCCTTCGTTGCGAGTATGTGTTGACGATAGATGTGATTTAGCTTTAACTTGGGCCAAGTTTCGGATCAGAGTCCGATGTGTGTTGGTGCGCTGGCTGGGGTGGATTTAGGGTTAGGAAGTCATGTTTGGTTGTTGGGTGATAGGTGCGTTGTTCGCCGTGCGTGCGCTTTTCAAAGTTGGGCTGATGTTGGTTAGGTTTATGAAAAACGTCTATACTGTGTTTGATATTAGTAATAACTCGATTGGGTTCGCGAAGCTTTCGGAGAGTCGGTAGAGCGATTACTTAAGTAATATTTTTATTGTAATTTCATCGTTTTTCAAGCGGGTATAGACCAAGATTACATTGTAGTCTGACCAATCTACAACACAGTCCACGTGAATAATAATAATAAAAGTGTGTAGATGGTCCCTTTTCTGTGCGCGAGTTCCTGACGGTAAGTGTAAAGTAAAAAGGCTGCAGCCAAGTACAGAGGCGATAGTGTACAACAACAAAAAAAGGAAAGGACAGGACGGCGCCAAGAAAAAGTCAAAATACAGTAACAAAAGGGGTATACCTATACCTCCATTCGTCAAGATATCGTATCGGGGGTTCTCGCCCCAATCGAATCATACTTTGCGTGATAAACCACCCCGCTCGTATTCGTCCCCGAGCTCAAATAAGGCATCGTCGGCATAGAATCGAGGCGGAGCAGGTTAGCACGAGAGCGGGCGATAATGTTAGAAGCCACATCTTGGCCATACTGTTCTGCTAATTGACTGAGACGATGGACCCATCAGCCCATTATATAATACGAATCGAATCGAATGAATGAATGAGCGACACGCACCTCGCATATTGATCCATAATCACCGCCATACTGCTCAAACTAAGCCTATACGCCTTGGGCATCATGCCCTTTCCAAATCTGTACGTGACGTGATTCGAGCATAGTAACCCGGCGACCATGATCATGATCTGTACCGGGACTAGACCAAACACGGCAGAATAAAACCTTTCCAACACCTGTCTCTCGAATTTAATATACGGGCTTTTACAGCCCGGCAACACGCTCCGCGAATAACACGTTGCGCTGACAGTTGCCTCAATAAACGGGTTGTAGTACCCGCAGCACTGCAATTCTCCTTGAATCCTCAGCCGGCCGGATACTCCCAAGTCCCGGGACCACTGCGCGTTGATTTTACCTTCGAGGTTGAAGGTGCGTCTTTTGTAGGATATGTAGCCGGGTGTAACGAGTAAAGCGAATGTGACCCATGTAAAGAAGGTGTAGATGGCGAGGAAGGAGCGGTTGTTGAGTAGGATGCCGGCCCAGCCGAGAAGAGAGGTGAAGAGGCCACAGACGGCGGCGAGGGTGCAGAGGACTAGTTCGGTTTTGTTGCCGACGCGGATGACGTCGGCGTGCTTGAAGATGTTGAACCAGGTTAGGAGGCACACGATGAGACCTATCAGAGTGTACGTTGTGAACTGTAAAGATGCATTGTGTTGGGTAACTAATTAGCGCGACGAAGGAAGAAAGGAAGGACGTACGACGAGGTTGGTAAGGAA
>QFEO01011243.1:1904-19403 GCA_003316615.1 Amanita pseudoporphyria | reverse complement strand
GATGAGATTGACGCCTCGCACAATATCGGCACGCAGGGGCGAATAGGAGAGAAGAGACTCGGAAGCGAGATTCGCTGGCCGAATGTTGGCATAAAGGCCTAAAGCCTTGCGTAAAGCGAGCAAGCCCGGCTCAGGGCGTACTTTAGCATCGACGCCCCATTTGGGTCCACCGATGGAACCTGACTTTGGATGAATGGTATTCGGGCATGATATTTGGACGTCAACGTACCCATGAGGATAGCGTCAGCTTCTTTGCATGCTTTTAGCGTAGATGCGGGCAACGGCTCGCCGAATTGATCAATTGCGCTTCCACCAAAGGGGTGTTCTTCCAACTTGAGATCAAATTCTGGACAGAGTTTGGATACGGTCTCAAGGACTCGAACGGCCTGCGAAACGACCTCAGGCCCTGCAAAGGTCTGCGTTAGTGATAGTTCGGATAAGATAGATAAATCGCACCGATTCCATCTCCGGGGAGTACGACAATCCTAAAACTAGAACCTGGTTAGCTACACGACCTCATGCGAAAGTATGCCTCACGTCTTTGGTGACATTGTTGGACAGATATTGAGAAATGCCTGCTAGCTTTAAAGCCATGGTAATTCGGTAGTTCGGACGGTTAGCGCTCGGCCGAGCGGCCCGAGCACAAGCGAGATCTCCCAGCCAGCCAACCCTGACTTGAAGATGGCAAAACCTCGATGCAAGCACCTTGTGCTAGATACTGGGCCTTTACTCTCTCTTACACCGCTACGTGGACTCTCAGAGTCGTATTACACAGTCCCACAAGTTCTTGCCGAACTAAAAGATAAAAGGGCAAGGGAGCATCTTGAACAGCTTGGTCTGCTCTCAGGTGTGAATGTCGTCATAAAATCTCCTGATGCCGCTAGTTTAGCCCATGGTACGTTACTCATATCGTAAGCTTGTGCTCCATGGCAACTAGATTTTTCAGTCATACAATGGGCAAAAAGAACTGGAGACTACAGTGTACTGTCGCTCCCCGATCTGAGCGTCCTGGCATTGACATACATGCTACATAAAGAAGACGAAAAAGTAGAGGAGAATAGGGATGCTAATGAGGCATGTGCATACGATTCGTCTATGCTCGTTTGAAGTAACGACCTAGGGGTAGTAGATGAAAAACGAAGCTGCATCCACCGCTGGGGGATCAAAGGCAGCAGCAATCATCGATGACATAGTAGAAAAGTTAAAGGAGACAGAATTGACGTATGCGTCGGACGGTCATGAGGAGCCCAAAAACACTGTTCAACTGGCAGGCGATGAAGATGAATTGGCCCTAGACGACGAATCCAACGGGGATGGCGATGAACTGGGGCCTCTTCAAGTTGAGATTCACCCAGCCAAGGATGAAGACGAGCCATCATTGGAAAGCGGCCTATCCTCAACACTTGTGTTTGAGGATCCGCCTGATGAAGATGACGGTGAAGGGGAGTGGATAACACCTGATAACGTTGCTGTACACAAATCCAGAGCTTTGGGTCTCTTACCATCGGAAGCAGATGGGAGGATGAAGGATGAAGAAATATGGGCAGGTTGCATGACGGGCGACTTCGCCATGCAAAACGTGCTATTGCAAATGGGCTTGAATTTGGTTGGCCTAGAGGGGAAGCAGATAGAAAAGGTGAAGACATGGGTGTTGAGATGCCATGCCTGCTACAAGTAAGCTCGTTTTCAACGTCTTATTTCAGAATCTCAGTTTTCATCAGGCTATGCAAGGATAACTCCAAGAAGTTCTGCCCATCATGTGGCAACCCGACATTGATTCGGGCCTCGGTTACTGTCGCAAAACCTGGTGCTAACCCAAAAGCACCTGCCGTACAGGTGCATCTCAAGAAGAACTTCCAATACAGGCTCCGGGGCACAAAATACTCCATCCCGGCGCCCAAACATGGCTCAGCTAAGTCAGGTTCTGGCGAGAGCTTGATTCTGCGTGAGGATCAGTCGGGGTATATGAGAGCGAAGAAACGTATCGAGAACAAGAGGGAGAGGGAGGAGGCTAAAATATTTAAAGGGATGGCTAACAGCAAAGGAACTGGTGGGGGCATTTTGAGTAGTTGGATGGATCCAGACTGGATGCCTGGGATGATGAGTACAGGAACGGGAGGCAAGGGTCGGACTAGAAATTCACGACTGGATGATGAACTGCCCCGGATTGGATACGAAAGGAAGAATCCTAATGAACGAAGGCGGCATAAATAGGGCTGCACACCTCATGTCTTACGTCGTGCTGTTATTTTGTGATTCGCATCTCATGCCGTCTATGACAAGCTCCTGTTCATAAATCGTCTCTTCTGGAATGACATCCACCATTTGCTAGGTCTTCCTGACCCATCTGCATAGAGCTTCTCGACTAGACGAGCCGCGAGCTCCTGCCGAACTTGCGTCAAGTATTGACGGAGAAGATCTGATGAGCGATCAGAGCAATGGCCAGATAAAACAGCTTTTTGAGTATACCTGCATCCGCACGGCTGGCGGGAGGGGCGTAATGTGCATTCAACGGGAAGTTGGCATCGCCAGGGACTGCGAAGTTGTCCACAGCTAGGGTATTAAGTGACTTGGAAGCCTCAATTTGATTAGGTACTGTGCGGGCACCCCCTAGTTTAGAGAGACAGTCCGAGATAAACAGAATGAGGATAATTAATGTGCGGTCTGCGGGACCTTTGATCTCGAAATTGCGAAACAGCGAGTTGGCACGGAATAGATCGATTGTTTCGTCGACGATATCCTGCTGGGACGGGTCCGCTATTCGCCCTGTCAGTGCTGACTGTGCCTCGAGCGACAATAACTGGAATACCGATTGGCGCAGGGCCTCGGATTCTGGTTTTGACAGGCAGGATGGCCATATTGCCGACCTGAGCGACGTCAGGGAGCTCGTTGAGCGAGGAATGATAAGCCTGATAGAGCACGTCATTCAGAGGACTCTGCAACTGGTACTGCGACTCACCGGCATTATCTTTGGTGAAGTAGCGATATTTGTGGCTGTTGAACTCCGCCGCACTGATGTCACTACAAGGAAGCAACAATGCACTCGGAGGGGAGGACCCCTCTATATACTTGATAAGACCACCAAGGCCGTCCTCGGACACCACCAATAGTATGCTCACTTATGAAGGAGATGCTTTGATGACGACTAGCTATGCAGAACTGGTGAAGCGACTCCGCGCAATGGTTCTCCAATTGTTGCCCGTTGAAGTGTCTCCAGCTGAGATAAAAGAACCCACGAGTCGCGTAGTGACTCCTCAAGTTATCTTCGCGTTTATGGCGGCCGCCGGAGACTTCGTAGAGGCTGTGAGATAAGTGTACTTGACACGAAATACCGTGTTTATTAATCTATGTAGCTTCCGTATGCCCTCTTGCGTGCGCGATTTCAATTCATGCACGATGCAAACAATAATCCAGCCGATTACGGAGAGAACCTTGGTCGTGGTAGGTACTGTTATGTGATAGCAACTGCACAATAACGCCAAGAGGCCTAAACAGCTGTTGCATGCGAAGTTTTGGCCAGAAGAATAGTTCATGCCTCTTCCAGAGAAAGATTGACATCCATTATGTCTACTCGCTTCGAGTACAAGTTAAGAGATAACGATGGAAGCGACATGTCCAGCGCGTTAGAACTCGCCATTGATCAGAATTGGTACGCCACGTGTTTCTAGTAACATACGGTGGTTGAGCATTCCAAGCACTATATTTCTCTCTTCATCTGAAGCCCAAGATGGTGTGTTCGTGATCCTCGCCTTTATTTTGACGAAGTCTCACCAATTAGTCGTGAATGCGCTTTGGACGGGAGACATAATCCAGAAGAATAACGAAAATCATGACATTGATTGTGAGGATTACTTAGGACCTAGGATCGTGGTTTAACCATCCGTTTTAAGACGTGCCGTACTCGGAAGTTCGTAGTGGAGGTTTCTGGGGACATTTTCATCCTTCGAGACTCGGTGTTCCGAGGTAGAGTATAACGCAACTTTCGAAAACCGAGGCGAATCTTTGAACCCTACAGGTATCAAAGTATCTTCCGCATTGTCGTATGGGTTTTCTTTCTATTCGTGTATTCCCAGGCAGGTATAGTTGCTTGCTCCATCCCCTCACTACACTCTGTTAACATTTAATTTAGTTCGAGAGCCCGTGGAGAGACTGGGCCAGCCACAGAATATGCTTGATAAATGGGAGATAATACTTTACATCATAACACTTGCGTTGACATTCGAAGGTGACGGCTTCAATGCTTCGTCATCTAACACTGGCTGACTTCGTCTGCAGATGTATATAAGGTACTAAGTGTCTTAATCCCTTCATCGACATGACTAATAGCAGCCAAGTTTTGGGGATTGTTACGTTTCGCTACCTGGCACGCTTTGACCTTCTGGAGCATCATTTCATTGATCACTGAAGCGATCCTATTCTCTGCCTTTATCTTACGTGTAATAGGTATTAGCAACGGATCGGCAGATTTCAGACTCGAGAGTTTCCGGGTGTTGAGTTGCGCTGCACCGTTACTTTGGTAGGTTATTTTGACCTTGTTTGATACCTGCCTGATGAAATTCAGGATGAGTGAGTAGCATATATATGCTATGACCAGTTCAATGAAGAATTGCCTCGCTAGAACTTGTAACTATTTTTGACGGTTATAAGTAAGCATCATTTAGCAGTATGTGACTGATCTTATGACTTTTCAGATACATTGGAACTATGCAAATTTGCGTCGCAAGAATGCTGAAAGAGTCCGGGATTTTCTTTGCGGTCAGTGATTACAATACTGTTATAAAAGATATCTTCTGCAACTCTTTCTAGCTTTTGTTTATACTATCCATTGGCTTCTATCAAGGACTCTATGCTCTCGATGCGGCAGATGGGACTGTGGATGATGTACCAGAGGTAGGAAGACTTGTGTAATATGATTAACTGGATTTTGAAGTGTCTCAATTAGGTTGTCAACACACTTGTACAATCCCTCTTACAGTAAGATCATGACTTTGGTACACGATTCTTATGCTCATTTATTAAGATCGCCAAATTATGACAAATTTGCGGGAAGGTACGACAACCTTATTTCTTGCGTTGCAGCGGTTGCCTTATCCTTTATAGCCCCTTTGGCCTTACGATGTTTTATCTGTAAGGCTTGATTTAGAGAAGCCTTCACATTAACCCAATGGCTATAAAGATGGAATACAGTGACGACTATCATTCTCCTTAATGTGCTCATATCTCTATTCTCCTCTGCCTACTCCGATGTAAGTGAAGGAAACAAGTGGTTTTTATTCCTGTTATTTGTCTTGTTAGTAGATCGTCCAGGATGCGGAAGCTCAGTATCTTGCTTTCTTTGCTGGGAAGACGATCAGCATGATTAGAGCGCCTGATTCCAACGTCTATCCTGCTCCTTTCAATTTGATCGAGGCTCTCTTAATTGCGCCATTCGAGTAAGCCGTTCTTTAACGTTTATTGTTAGGGGCTTCATCAATCCAATCGACAATTAGATTCTTTCCCATTCTCAGACTGAGCGATAAAAGATATGCTCAGGTAAGTTAGAGTCTGTTAACAAACTACTTCGAACTGAGACTGCAATTCGTTTAGCTCAATCGTTACGTTATGTCTTTCATCTTTTTCGTTCCCTTGTCTATTATTGCTGTGTATGAAGCAAGCCGGGAAACAAAAAGAGGGTCGTGGATGGAGCAATGGCTTCTCGGCTATGAGGATGGAGAAGAGGACTCGCCACAAATTAGGAATCCTGAAGTGGACGACTTAGCATGTCCCGGAAAGCAGATCAGCAAAGTGCCCTTTGAGGAACTCGTCAAAGTCTTCCCAAATACGCAACAGGTGTGTTAGGTCGTGCTAGACTACCGGATTACTGACAAGATTACCAGTCTATTGATGCTACTATTCTGGCTGAGATTAATGACATCCAGAAACAGCTGACTACTGTCATGGAGAGGCTAAATGCACGGCAGAAGTAATGATATCGTTGCAATATCGTTGGTTTTTTTGTACACTTCTTTGAATATGCTATGCATCCGGCACGGCTTGGGGCAAATTGAGCTGCGTTAACACGCTCATCGACTGTATGAAGAAAGGGCGGATTTCATTAATCTCCATGGAACAAAGATTCGGTAACTGCAATCACTGGTAAAGAGATTGTCGGGATATTTAAGTCGAAAGAACGAACGCTTAGCTCGTTATGGTCAATCTGAGCAAGACCCACTCGACACTTAGCTTGTCTAGCCTCACGGAGATCCTTTAGTAACGATCGCAGTTTATCCGAGTTCTCGAGGTCGTCCGAGGCCCTATAAACCCCGATCAGCAATGGGAGTATATTTCCAAAGACAACGTACACGTCGAGAAGCACCTTTGAAATCTCTATGTAACGAAATGGGAGTTTACTGAATGCGATTTTCGTAATTTCCTCTTCTAGTCTTTCCTTGAGATAATCTGAAGACTTGAGATTCTATGGCACATTGTGCGTTATGCTACACATACCTACGCTAAGCCACTCTGGTGCAACTATGTGACATTTCTTCTTAATTTTGAGGTTGATTGCAATCCAGAGCGGTACTTTAGCTCTGTTTGGTGGTCTTAGAGGTCCGTATGTACCCTTCAGGAATTGCCTTAGCTTATCTAGGGCGATTAATCTTCCCTTGGTATAAGGAAGGCGCACCGAAATAAAGGCTGTTCTCTCCATGGCTATCAATGGTATTATGTCGATGAGCTGTTGTGAGGCAACCAGCTCCAGCTCCTTCGGCGTAACCGACGTTCGCAATGACGCGGGAAGAGACATAACGCGTACGGTCATGTGATTGGACGCGTCCTCGTGCTTGCCGCAGTCAACCGCGCCGCTGTCGACTAATGCTTGGGGCACGCACGAAACAGATTTACGCTTATGGCAAGCGAAGTCAGCGCGTCGTTGCTACTTCCAACGAGCGGCCCTCGCAGAAAGAAATTCTAGATATCTTTGATGAGCCAGAGGCACCAATACAATGGGCCCCCGTCGTGTCAAGAATGCGAAAACGGGAGAATGTGGATAAACTGGGGACTTCTACAACACCGAAGTCACCGTTATCGCGCGTTATCCATGTTCAGAGGAAGAAACCGGCGATATTACCCATACGAAGGAAGAAAATGGGTTCCAAGGAGGTAGAAGCAACAGATCAGAGGCCCGAAACTGCACCAGACAGAAAAATGCAGGCCAGGGGTGTCCATCCGAATAATGTTAGAAAGGTATCACGGGCGCCCCTGGCAGCACATGTGCTAAACGTTCCATCGTCTCCGGCCATACCAAAGAAACATAAACTTGGCACACCAAAACTGCCCTGGGAGCTGCATAAACCTGCTTCAGGCGTGATAGACGTCGATATCATCGTGCTTGATGAAGAAGGGAGGACCATCTCAAAGGAACGCCGGGTTTCGCGTGGGGCCAACTCCGCCAAACTTACTACTCCACCTGAATCACAGCAAATCAAGTCACCAGGTGGAGACTTGTCAGAAAGTGACGACGAGTTGGTGATCCAACCTCATCGGCTGCAGAAGTCTTCAAAATTCAGAAGAGTGTACTCGGACGATTCAGAAACCGATGATGGTTCCTTCTTCACTCCTCCCCAGCGGGCATCAAAATCGCCGGGTCGGCAAGAAAACAGCATTGCTCAGCCTTACCGGGAACTACTAACTCATCCAAATCTCATTTCAAGCGAGAAATTTACCCGGACGCATACCCATACTAGACCACAAAAACTTCCTATTACATCCCACTCAGAACCTAGTGCCCACTTCGTATCACCGCGAAGACCACAATCCTCCCTAGTTCACAATAGTCGGTACCCACATATACCATCACCTATTGCTCGACCACGGCAACTGACACCCATTCGTGGATTCCGACCTTCGAGGAGCGTCAACGTCCCGCCATCTCCGCCGACACCCTCCGACTTCGACACATCCATTGAGGTATCTGACCTCGAGTTTGAGTCATCGGGATTGCTGAACTCATCTCCGTACTTGTCTGATCCCTCAGCTCCAAACTACCTGAAGCCTTTATTACAGGAATGCCACCAAGAAGATTGCGGACTACATGAATTCTCGGCCTTCATAAAGTCATTTCCTTATGATTCCATCGTGCGATCATCAGAAATTGATGGCGGATGCGGAGTGCATAGTTTCAAAAAGATCGGCGAGGCTAGTTATTCGGAGGTATTTGGTATTGGTGATGTCGTCTTGAAGATCATTCCTTTGCGCAATGAGTCCTCAAGTAAAAACGATGTCGTTGACAAGAATGACAGCTACGAAATCGAAGGGCCGGCAACTAGCGAAGCAAATGACGTCCGCAGAGAGATAATTGTCACTCGTGCGATGGGTGAAGTTTGCGATGGTTTTGTAAAGCTTCTTAAAGCGTATGTAGTACGAGGCAGATATCCAGAGTTACTTCTGCGACTTTGGGACGAATATAACGAGACCAAAGGATCAGAGAGCATAAGACCAGGTAAGCCATTCTAAGAAACTGTCTTCCTCCCTTACCATCGCATGCTTCAGACACTTTTACTGCGTCCCAAGTATATGCTATCGTTGTTCTGCCAAACGGCGGACCTGACTTGGAAACGTACACCTTCACGAACGCAGGGAAATCAGGGTGGCGGAAAGCTTGCAGCATATTTTGGCAGGTTTCAAAGGCTCTTGCTCACGCAGAGCAGCTAGTTTCGTTTGAAGTGAGCCTATCCGACTCTCCGGGTTGCATCTTCTGAAGGACGCAATAGCACCGTGACCTCCATTGGGGGCAAATCCTTGTCAAAGATGTTCCACCGACTGTCGTCCTAGCCTTGAAGAACCTTTGTCTGGATCAAGAGACGTCAGGTCATTTGTTCATGGACGACCCTGCGTACGGAGTCCAAGCAACTATAATCGATCTGGGTCTTTCACGTATGGATGCAAGCGACAGCAGCGGATTTGAGAAGATATATTGGACGCCATTCGATGAAGAAATTTTCATGGGCGAAGGTTAGATCCGCGAGTGATAAGATAAATGACTAACATGTGAAACAGGAGATTACCAATTTGATATTTACCGCATCATGAGAGAACATATCGGAATTCATTGGGAAAGCTTCAACCCGCTGACAAACGTTATGGTAACCAATTTACCTTGGTTGTAATCGTGTTCTCACTCCATCGCTATCCAGTGGCTTCATTACCTCGTCCTCAAGCTTCTTCAGTCTAAGAACCTTAAACCACCTAGTTTTCGTCATTCCCAAACATCATCAGCTACTTTCACAGAGAAAGAATGTTATGATTCTCTCCTGGAAATTGAAAGTTTACTTGCTAAATGTGTCTCGGATGTACACCCTAACAAGAAAGCGGCTAAGAAAGCCAAAGGGCGGAGGAAGACTCAGGCACCCGTTTGTCTTCAATCGGGGTTTTCATGTGCAGGACACGTTATTCAGTATGGTGTTAAAAAGGGGTGGATTATGCCTATTGCATAGAATTTTGACTATATCTGACCTGCATTTATATAATCTGAGTCCATTTCTATACCCAATGTAAAAATAGGAGGCGCTCTGCGGCGCGGGAGCAATGTTCCAAGTCTAGGGGCCATGATGAGTGTAGGGTATAGTTTTAGCCAAGAAATAATAATATAAACCGTCAACATGTAATCAGTAATGTAAGTGCATCGTACGTGAGCAGCTCTAAATTGCTCGATGTTGAGATGATAGTAAATGAGTGGCTAGCTATCATGAGGTAAAAGATGGTCAATGAGTCAGGTCGTGTCAACAGGATTCAAGAAATGAGTTCTTAGGGAATGGTTGTCCGTAATCGCCTCTCCATGTCGTCAAATTTGGGTTGGTGTAAGCATCAACATGCCTAAAATTTTCCAGGCCTAACGTTGGTCACCGTAGCGACATCAATTATGAAACCACTTACCGAGCGATGTAATCGGCGGTCGGGAAATCTTTTGGATCACAGCCGATGTTAATGGCGTGAGGTTTTTGGTAAACGCGCACGTAATCTACACGCAGGTGGTTAGGGAACGTTAGGTGGGCAAAGTCAATGGATCCGAAGTTCTTGGACATTCCAAGGTTAATGATCAGGTACTAAGGAGCAGTGAATTATAGCTTCTACATGGAAGGAAAGTGACCTACCATGGGTTCTTGTGCGACGGGTCTCGCTGATATATCCACAAGATTGTTGACGCCAAGTCCTCCTGCTCGGATGGTCCAAGCAGGTTTATTATCTGAAAGCCACGTTATGTACTGCAGACATTGGATCAATATGGTGGCATAGTTAATAGACCAGATGACTCGCCCCGTTATCGAACCCTAGGTAGGATTACGAACTATTAGTTCACGGAAATTAAAAGGGCTAAGAAAGGCCTACCTGGTTCGTACTGGATTTCCAAATTAATACACTGACGGCAGATGACAACTAACACGACTTACCTCAAACCCATAGATGGAGTAACATCCCTCGACCAACTCGTAGCACACTTGATTTGTACCCGTGACGACGGACGTCGCTTGCTGTAGGACATTACCAACGAAGTTATTTAACTGTGAAACCAATGGGTTATAGAGTGTCATGTAGTCGCTGGAATTATTCCATATGTATGAATAGTCGAATGGCTAATGAATTTTTTAATAGGCGCAGCGCTTCCACAAAGTAGATACTCACAGCCCACTGCACGGATTGCGATACTTCGCCAACTCCAGGCATTCCAGATACCTGTTAATATTATTGAAACAAGGACTAAAGAATACTGATCATCGTACCTGAGCTTCCAGCATATCGATCTCAGGAGCAGCGCGACCCACATAAGAACCATCCGTATGCTTTGGCCCTGGATGGTCTTCGCCATGGCATGTGCATCTGGACAGCCGTTGTCCTGGAAGATAGGAAAGTACACCATCATGGGCATGATCGCCATGTACCGTAGCCGCCACCGGCAGCCCATTGCGGGTTTGATTCGGCGCCGTACCAACGTCACAAGAATCATATGAATACGGCCACTACGCAGTACGCTGGTATATTTGACTGCACATTAGATATGAAAGGCAACAAGCTCACCATGCCTTCGAGAGTCGCGCCGTAGCCTGCCCTGCCCAAGTTACCCATTGTCCACAGCGCAGGCCACATGCCAACAACGTTGTTTGCGTCAGGGAGTTGGACAGAAGCCTCAAAGATGCCACCTGTGAAACAGAACTTATTCCTAACGCGTGTTCAGCAAAAGGCCGTTTATGAATTACGTTACGACGAACCATGTCGAAATGAGGCCTGAATCCTGTTCAGTTCCCAACTTAGCTGGCAATGCTAGACAACTTGCCTCCTTGGAAATTCAACCCATGGTTCCACATTTGAGAAAAGGTGATAACCAGCGATCCACCTTGTGTGGTGACGGCTGCCGGATCGTACCACTCTAGATTGTTCGTTGCCTAAAGTTAGATTAGATTACCAAACGTCTTTAATTTACCAGCAAACAGACCCAGTAATGAAGGTCTGCGGCTTCCCAGTATGGGTCGTCTCCCGGATAGAATGTACGGCCGTCGGTGTTAAACTCGTCCGAAAATATGAGAACATATTCCGAGCCATCGGTATATCCTGGTTTCGTATATGCTTCTTTCGGGGTGTCCAAATCGATAAGGCCGAAGTTGCCCATCGACGGGACCTGACACAGTCAACGATGGTGGCACACGTGGAGAAGTTTAGCTTACCTGCCCGGAGGCATTAATTCCACCTAGATTAAAACCAGATTTCAAGGGGGCTAACCGCCAGGCATATGTTGCCACGGGATAGCCGATGCTGGGACAGGTGAAAAGGAGTGGATGCAAGAGCCACTTACACTTACAACAAGGCGAGGAGGGTCATCATTAGTACCACTAGACATCCTAGATTGAGTAGCCCTCGTGAGGAGAAGGTCAGCGGGCTATCGTCGAGAGTTTTCTGTTGCGGATCCGGATTGTGTAGAGAATCGTCTGGCTCGACGAGATTCGGAGAAAGGTCTGCACCCCATGCACGGGGGTCTGGAGACAAAGAGTACTGGGGAAGGTTAGCAAGGAAGACAGGGAAAAACAGCAGACTGTGCGACCTTGCCGGAGAGAAAGCTGAGACGGTTGCTGAGACGAGGACCGGAGACGAAGGAATAAGGCGAATCGCTTATGGAATCTGCCCAGCTGTCTTTGTGGACGACAACGGGGCGGAGAAGGCCAGTTGCAGATTCAGGACGGGAGGACATGGGGGGAGATGCGCAAGGAGCATCCTGAGGTGGAGCAGTTGTGTTAATATCACCGAAAGGCAACCCTGGTACGACGGTGGAGCGCAACCCGGCGCACGCTTACGGTACCATGCCCTCCCTCTCCGACATACCCGTCGAGCTCGTCGCCGAGATCCTCGCAGAGCTCGACCTCTACGACCTTATCCAGGTCTCCTGTCTCTCCCCAGCCCTCCGCAAGATCGCCGCAGATCCCGCTCTCAACCCCTGGCGCAGACCCATCCTCCGCCGTCTCCGCGCCGGCGTCTACGACCATACACTCGCCCACCTCAGCGTTCGCTCCATCGTCCCCAGGCAGAACTGGATCGAAATCCTCTCCCTCGCCCGTCCCGCCTTCATCCTTTACGACGCCACCATCCCTAAGCTCCTCCCCGTCGAATGGGAGGAATCTTTCGCCCGCCGTTTCCCCCCCGGCTGGCGCCGCTGGAAGAAAGATGGCTCTTGGAAAGAAGTCTTCCTCAAGCCAGTTTTGCTTCTCGTCCCTGTGGTAACTAGCTAACACACCCCAGAATTCTTTTCAGAGTCTGGCACCGCTCCGTCAGCTCCTGCACCTCCGATGAGTCCTGGACAAAGTTCGCCGTTCACTGTCGTACCTATCAAGCTACTTACCACATCCGGCCAGGTACATTGTTCTCAACCGTAATGGCACCGCCTGCGAACTTGAGGGCACATCTCGCAACTTTAATCCATTCACCTTTTTCGACGAGATGAAGTTAGTCGTTATCTGCTCTTTCCCAAGCATCGCTGATGATTCTCAGAGCACAAGCTAACCTGGCACATCTCGAAACGCGTGTCAAAGTCCGTTTATCAACATCTAGGTGATACAGATGATGCTTACGTGCCCGCCAGGTCGTTCTCGAACTGGCTGACGTCAGAATCCTAGCTTTCGGAACTCTGAGTCAAATTACGCCCTTCACGTACAATCAAAATGCCCACGCCTTTTTACATCCGCCTGGCATCGAGAAAGGGGTTAATTCACTGCCTTCACCGTATCTCGTGCACGATCACGGAGTATACCCAATGAAGCATCCCCACAATTCACGTGCGTTCTCTCGCCCCTCTCCATATTGACAATTGAGCACGTCGCCAGTAAACCACATCCAATTTGACTATACATATACACATTTACGCCACCCGACACCTAGTCCCAGGTACGCAAATTATCCCTTTTATACCCCTGGAGGAGGTGATCGGCGTTGGAATGGATCCGCAGGGGTGGAGGAGGGCGGCCAGCAATGGGCCGGGGGAATGATGTATGCCGACGTCGTTTATTAGCCTCGTTCGCTGCCTCACACGAGTACGGCACAGGATAACCTTGCAACTTTTGTCCCCGCACGACCGTTCTCCCACCCAGCAGTACGCGTCTTTCACGTGGAGTGATTTGTGGGCAATCGCACCTTGGCTGGAAGAGAGAGTAACGAAAAAAATAGATGGACCTGGGCTTGGTATTGAATGAATGAATTCTTAAAAGAGGTATTATTTTCAACCAGATCAATCCGCTAATAAGGTTAAGATAAGCTACCTTACGGACGCACGTGGCGAGAATAAGATCGGCGCTTAATTGTTCCTTTTAAGGCAAGTACGCACAGCAAGACCACGACACTGGTGAGAGCCCACAAAAGGCGTAGGCCATCAAATCGTTATCTCAGATGGTGGAGACGCAGCATGCATGCATGTTTGGGATTATTAATTGTTTTTATTTATTATCGCAGAATTTGCAATCTATTCTGTCGGGCTTTGAATGCAAGATCGGACCGTCATACGTTGCATCCCGGTCGCCTTCCAAAAAAACAATTAATTAGGATGAATATCGTGACCAAAGATTGATACATCGCAAGCGGAAGTATCATTTATCAGACTTTGTCGCGTAATAAAAGCCACCTTTGAACTTGATTTAAGCGTCCACTGTTTTCTTCCTTTTAACTGTCTTCGCTGGTTAGCAATAACTCGTCTGCATATCCAGTATGAGTCACGTACGTGCAGGCAGCTCATTTGAAATTTTTGACCGAATGATCTTTAATCAGGAACGCGCCATCTATCCGCAGACTCTCGAGCGAAAGGGCGACCGGTCTCGCCACAGTTCGCGGTGCCATAAGCGAAGGTAATTGACTATGACACTCTTCGTTATCGAATAGCATGCATTGACAACACCTGAAGTGAGCACATCTGCCCTGAGCAAGGCTGCGGAAAGACTTTCGCCCAATCGTCCGGGCTACGAGCCCACGAGAACGTCCAGTAAGCTCTAGGCCGTTTCCACCTAATATTCGTTGGCGCTGATGTCGAGTGACAGCACCAGGAAGAAGCCATACGCTTGTGGTGTAGACAAGTGCCCGGCCGCATTTGGCGACCCGTCTTCTAGAGCTAGGCACGTCAAAGAAATTCACAGGACGATGCACGTTAATGTATGCCCTGTAACGGGCTGTAGAACAAGGTAATTTAACACTTATAAAATGAGACATATCTTACGGGTTGCGATACCAGAATTAAGCGTCGTTCCGCATTTCATGCACATCTCAAACGGAAACACGGTATCAGCCCTGCTGACGCTGCGATCTTGTCGCTACAGTTATCCAACCAAGATCAGCTCGAGATCAGCGCTGAAAAGAGCATTGGAGGAGTATCTGGCACTCTCCATGATGACCAACTAGATTTCCCAATGCCGCTTCCGACATGGCCCATACTGGCAACTGAGACAACTATTGGACACAATGCTAGTAACTACGCCACATGCAGCCGAGCACATGCTCAGAGTTCCCGAAATGAGATGTTTCCTGAAGCGGCCCTGTCCATTGACCCGAGGTGTAAGTAACTAAAAAGTTTGCCACCCTATCAAGCTGATGAATATCACATAGTGCTTCAGTTCAACAACGGCGCATATATGTTTTACGACCAGTCGTCATGCGCTCCTACAAACATTAGGCATAACTACATGCACCACGATTGCATCGGATACAATTCAACCGGCATGCATGTTACGCCTCCTATGGCAGCAGCGCACTGGCAGCATGCAGGTTCGTGGCAGTATGATGGGCAGCAGTTTTGTACGAACAGAGATTCAGTTGGATTTTACAACGAGCTGGCCTCGCTGGGAAGCTCTGTACCATTGGCGTGCTAATGTATATACCATGTGTTACGTTGAATATTTGATTTATGATGGGCCAAACAAGGCGTCGCGATTAGACGCGCTTCCACCGACACCACTCGTATCGCTGTTTCGCACATTCTGGTGTCGACTCGCCTGCACGGAGCCCTTGAGAGAGAGGCTCCGCCCGTTCGCCGTCGCTTCAACCCCGCTTTTCCTCCTGCCGAGAATGCTTGCTTCCCCTCTTATGCCCGCCTCAACCGTCACATTTGCTCCCTCACACTCCTCAGAAGAGCAGCTCCAATACAGACCATCGAGAGACTTGGACGCTTTCAACAAACTCCTACCGCCTCCTATAGAATTCGTAGAGGGTTCGTCGTCTGGAACGCTGGCCGTTGCAGAGGGAAAGTATGAACCCATAAATGCTTCGCCCAAGCCTTCGAAGGCGGACGTGAGTACGCTCTTCTCTCGGTCCACGTACGAGTACATCGTTGAGAGCGTCCTTTAAGCTTCCTGGAACGCCCAAAACATCGCATCCCTGTGTGAATGGCCCCTCAACTCCAACAAGCGCCAAGATCACGTCGCTTTATCACGGAGGGATCGACATTGCCTGGCCTGCGACCTGCGATCGTGGCGTTGGACTCATTAACACGGGGAATACTTGCTTCTTGAATAGTGCTCTGCAATGCTTGATCCATACCCCACCACTCCTACGCCTTCTCATTGCGCACCACAAGGATCACTGTGAGTAGGTTTGCCACCAATTGGTTTCTTTGATAACTTAAGTACCTTTGTTCAGGTCGTATCGAAAAAGGATTCTGTATGACATGTAGTTTGCGTAAAGTGGCAGTCGCGGCCCACACGTCAGCTCAGGCATTTACGCCTCGTTCGATAACGGAGTGGTTGCAGAGTATGTTCACATTACTCCTATCAATTCAAACATTGCTTAGTTTTCCCTTAGCGATTGCCAAACACATGAAAAGAGGTCGGCAGGAGGACTCGCACGAGTTTTTACGATATGCTATTGACGCTCTGCAAAAGTCATGCCTCGCTGAATACCCATCGTATGTCTCACAAGCGATATGACAACGCATATGCTAACCTCCGTTGTTCCAATAGTAAACTAGATCCCAAGCTTGCAGAGACAACCTGGGTCCACAAGATCTTTGGTGGTCGACTACGGTCCCGGGTGACGTGTCATGATTGTGGCTACAACAGCGACACGTTCGACCGTATTCTTGACCTCAGTCTTGACATTCTCCGGTCTGACAGCCTAAAAGATGCCCTACGGAAATTTGTAGCTGTAGATTACCTGAAAGGAGCAGACAAATATAAATGTGAAAAGTGAGTTGACATTTTAAATACCTGCTGTAGATATTTAATATTTTTTGTAGATGTAAAAAAGCCGTTATCGCAGAAAAGCGTTTCACCATTCATGAAGCACCTATAGTACTTACAGTGCACCTCAAACGATTTTCACCAATGGGTCGTAAGATCAACCATTATGTTGATTATGACGATCAGTTGACGCTTAACCCTTACATGAGCGAGGGTCAGCTCGGTTTTTCTTACTCGCTCTATGGTGTTATATGCCACGCTGGTGGTGGACCCAATTCAGGTCATTATTTTGCTTATGTCAAAAGCAAGGACGGCCGTTGGTCGGAAATGAACGATGAGATGGTCACTCCCACTGCACGAGCACCCATCAGCAAAAAAAATGCATACATCTTGTTCTATATGCGCAACAAGGGTCAGGGATTGGAGGTGGTTGTGAATTCATCAGCTTCCGTATACAAAAACCCGACGCCACCTCCTCAGAAGGCCGGACTTGCGGCGTCTATGAAGAAGCGCAAAGAGAGAGTGCTAGATCATGATGGCGAGGATACGGGGGAGAGGGTGACTCGGCCACTCATTGGCCCCATCATTCCTGAATCGCTGCGTAATCAGGATGCATCAGAGGAGGGTGCGACAGACATGCGGAGCGTGTTACAGAAAAATGGGATAGAGACCGCCAGGCTCCTCAAGGAGAAGCGTGTCCGAGAAAAAGCGGAAGGAATGCTTGCTAGTCTTGAAAGCTACAACTCCGACGAAGACGCTGATGATGCACAGGCAAGGGCATCCGATGAACAAGCAACAGATGATCCATCACCCCTGTTAGTGGGCC
>QFEO01011240.1:0-15844 GCA_003316615.1 Amanita pseudoporphyria | reverse complement strand
TCCCAGGAGATGTCATACAACAAGTAATGATGTTCAACCCGACCACCCTCAAAGACTGGTATGATTACGTATTACGTGCTAGCAACACCAGGAATAGAACCACCATCTTGACGGGACTACCCTATCATGCAAACAACCGAGGGCAGGGACGATCATGAAACAGAGACCCCAACACAATGGATGTCGATATGATATCTATTAATGGAATGACAAAAGAAGAAAGAGAGCGGCACTTCAAAGATGGATTATGCTTCATATGCCACAAATCAGGACATCAATCACGAGACTGCTCGCAACGAAAACCAGGAGGACAGAAAAAGGCAGGAGGAAGCAAGGACAGAAAAGGTAGAGGAAAGGGGAACCGATTCAACCGCTGCTCCATAAGAAACACCACGACAGGTGATGGAGACGAAGAAGAAGAAGAACAGTCTGAACCAGAAGACAGGGAGAGTTACATGAAGATACGTGCCCTGATAAAGAATTTACCCCACGATGAACAGATCAGAGTATTAATGGACACAGACGAGGATTTTTGATGACAGGACGTACCCCGATGGTTACCAACCCTGATGACGAAACAATAGAAATATGAGTGATAACTGTAAAATCTACCATGAATAAAACAATCTCACTACCAACTTCTATTGTTATGAACAAACCCATCGAAATCCAAGCACTAGTCGATTCAGGAGCAGAAGGACGATTCATTCACTCTCGACTAGCAGCACAATTCAAACAAATTCCATTAAAAAAGACAATCAAAGTATGAAATGTCAACGGATCTGAAAACACAGAAGGGGAAATTACCGAAAGATGCCTACTGCCGATTAACATCAAAGGAAAAGAGATGACCGCTTGGTTTTACATTACCAATCTCGGTGATCAGGATCTTATTTTGGGACTGCCTTGGTTAGAGCAGTACAACCCAAAGATAGACTGGAAAACGAAGACTGTGGAGTTCCCAGACTCCAACGAAATCAAGATTCATGTTGCGCTGAGGAATCACCTTTTGGGTCTAGAAAAGGGATTACAACACGAATGGGACGAGGATCTCATGGTACGGTTCTTGATGTCACACAAGAAGCCCAAGCCCGCGGATCGACTACTTTGGAATAACACTTCCCTGTGGGAAGATGCACAATATAGCAAGGATGCTTATGATCTGAACCTGTTTAGGTTCTCCCCTGCACAGCAGATGGCGCACAAGTACACTAGTCAATTGACCGACGACCAAAGTAAGACTCCAGGACAGGAGAAACCTGAAGCGAATGACAGGAACAAGAAGGAGCTACCCCTGGAATACAAGGAATGGACTTCTGTATTCGAAAAAGAAGCAAGTGAAAGATTCCCCGACGCTAGACCGTGGGACCATGCCATCGAACTCAAAGAAGGATTTGTTCCTAAAAGAGGAAAAATCTACAATATCTCGCCACTCAAGCAAAACTCACTCGACATTTGGATTAAAGAACAGTTAGTGAAAGGATATATCCAACCATTGAAATCACTGCAAGCCGCACCCTTCTTCTACGTAGAAAAGAAAGAAAAGGGAGTACTACAACCCTGCCAAGACTACTGCTACCTTAACGAATGGACAAAACCGAATTCATACCCCTTACCACTTGTGTCAGACCTAATGGCGAAACTCAAGGGATCAAAGTTTTTCACTAAACTAGATCTATGATGGGGATATAATAACGTCTGTATCAAGGAAGGTGACGAATGGAAAGCAGCATTCGTAACGAACCGAGGCTTATTCAAACCAACCGTAATGTTTTTCGGATTACGCAATTCACCGGCAACCTTTCAGGCTATGATGGACGACTACTTCAGAGATATGATTAACGAAGGATGGTTAGTAATCTATATGGACGACATACTCATCCATGCAAAGACTCAAGAGGAACTTGAGCAATGGACGAAACTCGTTCTGCAGACACTAAAAGATAATGACTTATTTCTCAAGATGGAGAAATGCACATTTGCTCAAAAAGAAATAGAGTTTCTTGGAATGATAATTTCACACAACACGATCAAGATGGACCTGATTAAACTCGCTGGTATCGCGGATTGGCCCCCACCCACCACAGTTAAACAAATACATTCCTTTTTAGGATTTGGAAATTTCTATAGAAAATTTATATCAGGATTCGCACACATAGCAAGACCGCTACACGACCTAACAAAGAAAAACAAAATATGGGATTGGACAATAGAATGCCAAGCGGCATTCGACCTATTAAAAGAAAAGTTTACGACCGCTCCAGTACTATTAATGCCCAACACTACTAAACCATTTACACTCGAAACCGATGCAAGCAAATGGGCAATTGGAGCCGCCTTATCACAAAAAGACACTAACGACATTTTACGACCCTGTGGATTCTTATCACACTCCTTAACACCGACTGAACGAAACTGGCAAATCTATGATAGAGAATTCTTTGCCATCATCCATGCTCTTTCAGAATGGCGCTATCTCTTACTTGGCGCAGCACACCCCATAGACATACGATGTGATCATAAAAATCTCACATACTACAGATCACCTCAATGACTCACTGCCAGACAAGCCCGCTGGTGGCACAACCTCTCCAGGTACAATTATACCCTGCAACATGTACCCGGCACGAAACTACAACAAGCAGATACCCTCTCTAGACGACCCGATCATACCCAGACTGATAATGATACTGATGACATCACTATCTTTACTGATGATCATTTCATAAATATTGTAAACCTAGATCTCCGCGACCGAATTATCACCGCCTCCTTGACAGATGACCTTGTCACCACCATCAAACTATGTTTATCCGATGGAACACCACCCCCACTTCGGACGGCTGTATCCGACTGGTCTATCACCGACGGCGCGTTATTCTACAAAGGGAAAACCTATGTCCCGCATACGGATAATCTTCAAATTGATATCATTCGTGATATTCACGATTCCCCCGTCACTGGACACCCTGGTCTCTTCAAGACCATTGCGCTATTAAAGCAATCCTACTGGTGGCCTGGCCTCACCGTTCTTACTAAGAAATTTATTGATGGATGCGCTATTTGTCAACGGATGAAGCCTAATACCCACCCCACCGCCGCTCCCCTTATGCCTATTATAAGTCACACCACAAGACCATTTCAACAAATTACAATGGATTTTATCATCGACCTCCCCCCATCGGACAGCTTTGATTCTATCTTTGTCGTGGTCGACCAAGGACTTACAAAGGGAGTAATTCTTAGCCCTTGTTTCAAAACAATCACAGCAGTACAAACTGCCGACCTGTATATTAATAACGTATTCCGATGCCACGGCTTACCGGATACAATGATCTCAGACAGAGGACCGCAATTTGCCGCTAAAGTCTTCAAAGAGATAACGAACGGACTACATATCAAGCACAAAATGAGCACCGCCTTTCATCCGCAAACAGACAGACAAACAGAATGACTCAATCAAGAACTGGAAATATACCTCCGGATATTCTGTGCATACGAACCCCATTCTTGGAATAAGCTCCTACCGATAGCAGAATTCACGCATAACACAAAGGAACACCAGGAACTGAAACAAACCCCGTTTTACCTAATGTACAGAACGAACCCCGCATCTATCCCCGAAGCATTCGAGAAAGTCGCCGCGCCAGCAGCAGAAGACTGCCTCAAATCACTAAATAAAGCTAGAGAAGAAGCACTAGCCGCTCATGAACTCACACGTCTAAAAATGACACAACGAGTCACCTGCCACTCTAAACCCTTTAAGAAAGGACAGAAAGTCTGGCTAGACTCACGGAATCTACGAATTCCGTACACATCATGGAAACTCACCCCGAAACGAGAAGGACCCTTCCCCATTAGCAATGTTCTAGGACCGCTAATGTACAAGTTAAAATTACCAACTCAATGGAAGATACACCCCATGTTTCACGCCACCGTATTAACTCCGTATAATGAAATGGACATCCACGGACCTAATAATACACAACCCCCACCTGATCTTATTGATGGATCAGAGGAATATGAAATTGAAGCAATAATCGCTCACCAATCAACCCGAGGACACCACCATCAGTACCTCATCAAATGGAAGAACTTTGACAGTTCTAATAATACATGGGAACCTGAATGGAACATCACTAATGCGGATGAACTATTAGAAGAATATAAAAGAAGGAAGAAACTCGTCTAAAGAACTTCCATCCCCACTTCTTCACACATGTCGTCTCAACAACAGATAATCTGCACCATCACCGACTTCGCTTTCACCACTCCAACCCCTGATGACTCCCCATTATCCGTTCGATGTTCCACCTCCCCCTCCGAGGCGTCTGAACAAGACCCAAACGACTTTTATGTCGACGAACTCAGCAACTGCATTGACGCCACGAATGCAGATGCCCCCACCATCATACAAACATCACAGCATTGCGCCCCCCCTGACTCTACATCAGATAGAAATGCTGACACAGTACTACCAGCTAATGAGCGTCAGAATGGAGCTTCAATTGCTCATCCGCTCATCCGAGTCTGTGACGACTCAGATATTATCATGTCTAGTCAACAAAGCACTGCCACACGAGCAGCTGCTCCCCCTCCTGAGGACCCTAGCACCCCTCGCAACTGCAATAAAGAAATTACAGAAGAAGATTGACGACTTGGATACGTCGCTGACCCTACTGGGTTCTATGATAGGGCCCCCTTCACCACCATCACCGGTACCAATGAACCAACCTACAAGGACATTCAGGACTGCATCCAAGTGACTGTTACCTATGGTCGAATCACTGTAGCACAGGAAACCCAAGAACAGATGATACGCATCTGGTTCCTTATTTTACAGCACGAAATACTGGCCGCACTAGTAGCTCTAGCCACTGCCAACTGGAATTTCAACGCTGTTAACCTGCTGGAATCAATAGCAAATCTCAGCAAGATGATCTGGCCAACCAAAACTGCGGATGGACCTAACCTCCTCCAATACATTGTCGACCTTCTACACCGACTCATCAGAGCTGACATCGAACGATATATCATACCAGCCATAGAAGAAGTACGCCGACATTCGATCACAGTCTCTCACGTTGAGAGAAATGTCTGGCAATTTCTTGAACACCCATCCTGGCATAAACCACTTTATGTCGCCCCCAACTGTCTCCGAGCAGTACGCTTTGGCGAGAATGCTCTGGACTACGCCACCGACATTGAGTTTCATGCAGAAAAGATCCGCAGCCTGGCTGCCCAACAAACCACCGAATGTAACGTTACATTCCCAATCTGGCCGAACCACATACCACGATTCGCATTTGGTGCTTCGCAGGCTCAGACAGTCGCTACTGCAATCAACAAGCTTAGTAACCATGGAAAGCTACGTCTGAGCACAGCTCCAACAACCCTACCATCAGCTGATCACCAACCTCATTCACCACCACAAGGTACCAGTCGAATCAGCAAGCCAGAGGCCCCTTACACCCACATCGCGCCCACCCTCACCAAGAAAAGAGTCTGCCTCATCTGCAACAGCTGACGACATCTCACCATCAACCACCCGAACACTGACACTCCCCTTACCCCGCGGAAGAAGCTCTCAACTAAGACAACACCACCTAAACGCCCAATCAAGAACGTTGTTACAGTCGCAATCGCCAATATGACCAGCGAACCGATGGACAACTATTAATGATGATATAGAAAAGATAAGTTGCAGACATCTTATCACAGAATGGAGCTAGTGTTACAGTTATATGAGTTCTGGACGTTTACTGTATGTACTTTTACTTTTTCTTTACTACTCCGTTTATTCCCTTGGAACCCCTCAGACCTCATTCTTACTTATGACGTATTCATGACATCACACCTACGTCACTTCCTTCCATCACCTTCTTTATGACTTCATCATTTATTCATACGCGTCATTTCTTTACGCGTTCTTATGTTCTCTTTATCCTTGTTATGGTTCCTACACAGTAGTATATAAGGACCCCGATGTACCATAGTAAAACCCTAAGTTCGACTTAGGTGAATCTAGGTTGACATTTATAACTCAAAGGCTGATCAGAGTATCACGCAGAATCTCATCATCCTCACACTCGTATACTTGGTCTTAGTACGCAAGTTCATCGAACTATACATTTGGTACTCGACACTTGTCGACACTGGACTTGTTGGTGATCCACAAGCCCTGTTAGTCCAAGTAGTACTAAGTGTTCTCCGTTATAACAGAAACATAATCCGTCTTTGAAGTGCCATTCTCGTTCTTCCTTAGTCATTCCGTTAATAGAGATCATGTCGACATCCATTGCGTTAGGATCTCGATGTCGTGATCGTCCCTGCCCTCGGTTATTTGTGTGATAGGGTAATCCCATTAAGATAGCGGTTCTATTCCTAGCGTTACTAGCACGTAATACGTAATCATACCAGTCTTTGAGGGTGGTTGGGTTGAACATCATGACTTGTCATATGACTTCTCCTGGGAGTCCTTGTGTGTATAATGGTATGGCAGCGGCGTCTTCTGTGATCTGTGCTTGTCGGATTAATTCTTTGAATCGGGATGTATATCCCACTATGGACATCTTCTGTTTCTGTAATTTGTAGATCTCGGTGATAGCCGTTCCTGGGCTATCAATCTCTCCCCAATTATCTAGGAATTCAGTCCTGAATGCCGGATAATTTTCCCATTTTGTTGGCGTTGCCATGTATTCCACCATTTTGTTATTCTTCCATTGTTTGGCTCAGTCGCCACATAAAAGCAAGATAAATAATATCTTATCTTTATCGGCAGTGTACGTTTTGATTAGTTCGAAGTAGATTTCGCAATTGGTTATGAAATCAAGTGCTTTGTTCCGATCACCAGTAAAGGCTTTAGGTGTGGGAGCTTTATTATTGGGCATAGTTCCATCGGCCATGTCTATTTCTGGTGGTGTTTGTGGTGGTGGTGGGTCGTCTGGGGGTCCTTGTGGTGGTGGGGTTGGAGATCTAGGGGGTGGTGGTGTTGGACTTTTCGGAGGGGGCAGAGTCTTTGGTGAGTCTTCTTTTGGTTTCTCTGTTTTCTCTGACTCAGTCCTACTTGTTAGAACCACCTCAGGCTGTGTGACACAACGCTGAGAGTTCAAGTAAGAACTTAAGTAGAATAGCTTAAGTCCGTGAAGGACTATGAGAGAGAATAGAGCAGAAGCTAGGGAGAGTTGTATCGTGTCAATACTGAGTTGACTGAGGGAAACCCTAAGAGAACTCGACTGAGTTCCCTTAGTCTTTCATTGGGTTTATATACGCTTTACAAGGTACTAATAATAGTCTGTTTGAGTCATCCATAGAATAGTCCGGAACGATGAGTAAGAACATCGAACAAGGTAAACATAGGTACACAAAGGTGGGATAGTATCATGTGATGAGTAACTAATGTGACCATCCATAACATCACCCCCTCTCTAGGGCGATTCTCTCCGAGAACAGCAACATGAAAGAAATAGAAAAAAGAAAACGTATCTGTAGTCCATGTATATTTTTCCGCATTGTGGGTGGAGTATAATAAGGCTTCCACAGCGATAAGTCCATTCGAGATCTAGTAAAATGTTACTCCATCTACTTCCACCAATCCAGGTATTCATTTACAGCGCATATATTCCACCTGATGCAGAGCTCTCTTCAGATGCGTAGGTACCTGCTTCCAAGAACGTCTGCTGTCGAGTAGGTCCACCCAAACGGCTATGCTGGGGGAGTAGTGGAGTGTGAAATAGGGGATCGGGGGAGGAGGCGACGGAGGAGAAGGCGTCGGGGGTGCCAAGAAGGCCGCCAAGGGAAGGGTTTGGCGAGACGTGCGGCGTGCCTTGACCATTCTGATAAAATGACAAGAAGGCGGTGATGAAGGGGGATGGGGATGAAGGTTGATGTAAGACTAGGGGTGCGTGGTCGAGGAGCGTCGAGGAGTTTATAGTCATACTCAGGACTCCTGTGTTTAAATAGTCCAGCCCGCTGCCTGTGCATGCACCTCGTCATCAACATAGTTCTGGGGTCCCGCAGCTGTGAGAAAGGAAGGGAGGGGCCCACCACGCTTCAAGTCGTTAAGCAACTTAACGTTATCCTTAACGTTATCTAAGAGGGTTTGACAAACGTTCAGGAACATTTGATGCATCTCATACTCCCGTGTCCATCGGTTCATTTCCTGCTGGGTCATCGGCACAGGTGGTTGGGACGCGACATTGAGTGTGACAAATGATTGGTGATGTAGTAATCCAGAGATGGCCTGATGTACGTCCATCATGCACTCCATTGTGCCGCAGTTAGTGACTGGAGGGGGAATTCGTGTAGAAGAGGGGGAAGGCATTCTGATGTCGTTGGGATCGAACTCGTCGTCCGAAGGGTGAGGTAACGAGGGAGGGTCTGGAGTCGGTAGTCATTGACGTCACCTAGGATCCAAAGTCTGTAGTCGTATTCGTTGAGACTTTTGTCGTTGGCGTACAAGGTCAATGAGATGACTCCCTTCGGTGGGATGAAGAGAAGAGACAAGCAAGGGGGTGTTGGTACGTTTGGCTCTCATTGTATGGGGCATTTTTATGGCGTTTCACCAATGTCGTTTTCCTCCTTTTGACTTGACCATGCCTTCTCCTCATGGTCTACTTCGTGCAGCTCTACGTCCGTCATTAACCCTTTGCCCTTCCATCGTATCCATCGTTTTTCCCATACTTCGGGGTCCGTGTAATTTTCATATGGTCTAAAGGGGATGTCGTTCATTTCCGTGGCCTGAATGTATCTGATCACAGTAGGATACTTCTGATGGAAAGCTTTCACTTTATTTTTGGCGTGCAACAGGTTTCCTGCAGGCTCCCATGTGTTATGATCCTCAGAATACCCTTTCCATCGTATCAGATACTCTAGCTTTCCTCTTCGTAGCCTGGAATTTTCTACTTCCTCTACTTCGTATTCCGTTTCTCCTTGTATTTCTATCAGGGGAGGGGGGGCTACCTTTTGCCCTTTCGTTGGCTTTACATACAGACATATTTGTGACACATTGACAACCGGATGAATGTTTTGGCTAAACGGCAGATCCAATTCGATGGTGTTTTCCGAAATAACCCTCTTTACCGGATACGGCCCTATCCATCTTTCTGCCAATTTGCATGTAGGTCGGTCTCGTAATTGGATATTTTTGGTTGATAACCAAACCTTATTGCCTATTTTGTATTCCAGTGCGTCCTTCCGATGTTTATCCACATTTCGCTTCATGGTTTCTTGTGACTGCGTGAGAGCCGCTTTTGCTTCTTTGTGGATGTGGCTCATAGTTCTGGCAAAGTCTTGTGCCGCTGGGTGCTTCCCTTCTCTCCTAACTTCAATCCCCATTCGAGGATTTCGTCCCACGTTACTAAAGAAAGGGGAGTGTTTTGTCGCCACGTGGATTTGATTATTGTATGCGAATTCAGCCGTGGCTAACCATTCGGCCCAATCCTCCTGTCTTCGGTCCACATACATTCGTAAATACTTTTCCAAATCCTGATTCATTCTTTCCATTTGCCCATCTGTTTGGGGGTGATAAGCTGTAGACAGTTTGGTTTGTATTCCTAATAGCTTATTGAGTTCCTTTGTCATCGCGGCTGCGAATTGAGGGCCCCTATCCGATATTATGGATTCTGGTAGTCCATGATGTTTCCATATATGGTCCCTAAACAACGTGGCTAGGCCTATAGCTGAGGTTGCTTCCATAGTTGCAATAAAATGCATCATTTTGGTAAGTCGGTCGCATACTACCAGAATCGCGTCGTTTCCTTTTGATGGTGGTAGTTTTACTATAAAGTCCATTGTCAGATGTGTCCAAGGTTGACTGGGCGCTTCGTTCGGTCTTAATTTTCCGGCTGGCGGTTCTGGATGCGTTTTCATCCTTTGGCACCTATCACATGCTTGGACGTATTTTTTGATATCCACCGTGATTCCTGGCCACCAGTAATTCCTCGTTATTAGCTCTGTGGTTTTCCATTGTCCTGGATGACCCGCAATCAGGGTATCATGATGAAGCTTCATTAATTTCGTTCTTAGCGTGTCCTTGTCAGGAACATAGACTTTTCCGAATTTTAGAACAAGTCCCTGCTCCATTTCCCATTCATGATCCTCTGTCTTCTTTATTCCTGCCTCCTTCATTGCATTTACCGCTTTTTGTACTGGTTCATCCCATGTGGTGTTTTGTCTAATTTGGGCCAAAATGTCCTGTTCTTCACCATTTATTAGTACATGGCCTTGTCGTAATGCTGCAATTTTAAAAAATTCGGGTTTCAATAAGACGACATTCTTGTTATCCAGCTCCATCCCCTCTTTAAGATCTGGCCTCCTGGACAGAGCATCGGCTTTTGTCATTGTGACGCCCACCTTATGTTCCAATTTGAAATCGAAACAAGAGAGATAAAGAGCCCATCGAGCCTGCCTTCGATTAAGTTTTTTTGCCTTCATGAAGTATTCGAGGTTCTTATGGTCCGTCCAAATGGTGAACTGCAACAGGGCACCCTCGAGATGATGTCGCCACGCTTCCAAACATCGCATGATACTGAGCATTTCCTTGTCGTGGACATCATAATTTCGTTCCGTTTCATTTAATGCTTTGGAGAGAAAGGCCGCAGGCTGCCATTTGCCATCGTTGCAAAGCATAGACAAGATGCCGCCAGTAGCATAATCAGATGCATCGGATTCAATGCAGAGTGGATGTCCTTCATCTGGCGTAACCAAAAGGGGTGCACTTGTAAACCGTTGTTTGAGTATTCGAAATGCACGTTTGGCGTCTGATGTCCATTCCCATTGCTTGTCTTTTTTGACCAAGGCATGCAGCGCTGTGGCAATCTTGGCGAAACCTTCAATAAACCGGTGATAATAATTTGCTAGCCCCATGAATCGTTGGATGTCTTTGACACATTTGGGGGTTGGCCAATTTATTATTGCGTCTACCTTCTTTGGGTCCATCCGTATTCCATTAGGTCCCAAGATTACTCCCAAAAACTCTACTTCCTTCACTTTCCATTCGCATTTTTCTGGTTTGAGGAATAGATCATTTTCTTTAAGCCTTCGTAAGACTTCCATAACAATGTCGTCATGGCCGTCCTCTGTTTCCGTAAACACCAAGATATCGTCAATGTAAATGATTACTTTTCCGGTGTCGATAAGGTCTTTGAATAGATTGTTCATCATTGTTTGGAATGTTGCCAGGGAATTGGTTAATCCGAAGTACATCACTAGAGGTTTGTAGGCCCCTTGAAATGTGGTGAATGCTGCCTTCCATTCGTCGCCTTCTTTAATGCGTACATTGTTATAGCCCCATCATAAATCCATTTTTGTGAATATCTTGGCTTTGCCTGCTTTGTCGACTAATTCCGATATTAAGGGCAATGGATAATTGTTTTTAATTGTCCCTTTGTTTATATGTCTATAATCCTGGACCATACGTTTCTTCCCATCTTTCTTTGCGATGAAAAATACCAGTGAGGTTTGGGGAGATTTAGAAGGACGAATGTATCCTTTCTTTAATTGGTCTGCAAGGAATTCTTGTACTTCGTGTTGCTCGTCTGGTGACAATGGGTACACCTTTCCCTTTTTCGGTGTAAAGCCCTCTTTAAGTTCGATTGCATGGTCCCATGGTTTTCGGGTGGGCATTCGTTCTGATGCCTGTTTTTCAAATACCGATAGGTATTGATGAAACAGTGATGGCACCGTACTTATATCTGCTGCCCCTATCCATCGTTTCATTTTGGCGATGCTTCCTTGATTCCCTTGCTTTGGGTGTACTCGTGACGGGTCTTCGTTGATATAGTTGAGTGGGACGAAGGGGTATTTATCGTTGTGATAGTGTCTAGGATGTTTTATGTCCTCTATCCACGTCAAGTCCTTGTCTTCCTCCCTCTTCTCTTCTAACCAAAAGGCGAAGTCCGCTTCTCTTTCCTTTTTGTAGAGGTAATTCATTAGTTCCCATCTCTGGGCCTTTCTCCATTCGATTTGTTTTTGCTTAGTAAATTCCTTTTTCCTGAATCCACAGGATCGGGGACATCGTTCCAATTTCACTTCTCCTGTGACCCAATTTACTTCTGGGTTGTGACGGTGTAGCCAAGTTGATCCTATAATCATTTCGGTTTTTCCTAGATCGCAGACCTCAAAAGTGGCTAGTTCGTGGTGCCCTTGGTAGTGCATGATCACGTCCACTTCTTGTCGTATGCTTCCTCCTTTATTCATTGTTCCATCCACATTTTGAACAGGTATGGCTTTTTCTAATTTCCAGGTTCTGATCCCATGTTTGCTAACCCACCAGGGGTCTACAAACATTCTGGTCACCTGTGAATCTAAAAGGGCTGTTGTTTTTATTTGTCGATGAGTATCCGGCGTTTCTATAACGACATTCATTGTTACTTCTCCGGCTGGCCCCAATGCTTGGATAAAGTGCCTCAGTGTTTCAGTGGACAACAATTTTTTATTTTGTTTTTTAGAGGAATTAAGCGTCACTTGGGTTCTCGTGTGACCGCACTTTAGGTTGCAATCCCCAAAGGACACCTCTGACGAGGAGACAACTGTCTCACTATCTGAATCTATTACTGTTTCTATGTCCAAGTCCGAGTACCTGTTGTGAGAGTTCAGTTGAGGCTTGGCTGACTCTCTTCCTCTTTTCCCTGTTCCTTAACCTGTTTGTCTTCGTTAGGTTTGCTAAAATGCTCCTTCATTTCGTCGTAGGTCATAGCGCACACATCTAGGGTCGATAAGCAGTTCCTAGCCATGTGTCCTATTTTCCTGCATTTATAGCATCTCATGGGCGGTCGACAATTCCAATCTATGTCCATGGGCGCTCCTCGTCCACCTTGTATTCCTGGATTAGGATTTCCTTGTGGATGGTTTTGGGGCAGGTTGTTAGGGCGTTGCCAAGGGCGGTTGTTGTTACTTGATGCTTGGTTTGGGCGTGGTTGAGAGGTAGTTGCTACAGGTGGTTTAGGTTGTTGTGTATTGGAAGTGTTGGTGGTTTTCTGCGTTGTGGTCATTCCTCGATTGGCCCTTTGTTTATAATAGGCTTCTTCTGCTTTTGCTTGTCTCCATTGCCTATCCAACCTTTCCGATACCTGTACCCAATCCTCATAGGTAGCCGGTACCGCGTCCATCTCTAGTATCCTTCGCCGAAGTCCGAAGTTAAGTCCTTCTTTGTACATTTCCCTTAGTGCGACTCGATCCATTCCTGAGTTTGTCACATAATTCTTGAAGTCCTGGCTATAGGTCTGCACGTCCCTCTGCCCTTGCTGAATTACTTTTAGTTTGTTGATAGCAGTGACTTGCTCATCCCTATCTCCAAACTGGGCTCGGAGCTGATAGAACAGGTCCGTTACAGTTCTAGGGAACGTTCAGCTGCCTCGCTCTTGTTCTTTCATTAGATTATCCCTCCAGAGTACTGAGTTTGCTCCTGTAACATATGACAGTACCCAAGAAACCTTCTCTGCTTCCGTGGTATCCCTTAATTTTAAGGTTATAAAGAGTCGGCACGCGATGATGAACGACTCTAATTTGTCATGGCTTCCATCATATGGTTCAGGTTTGGCAGCATCTATTTTGGTTTTGGATACTGTTTCTAATCCAAAAGTGGGCGCGTTATGGCTGGTCATCCCGAAGTCATAGTTGGTAATGGGGACTTGTGGTTGGGGTGCGTATACCGATTGCGGATGCTGAGAGTTGAAAATCTCATTTATCTGATGCTGCATCTGCTGCATCGCCTGCTGCTGTTCTAGTATGGTCTGCATTAGATTTTGCAAGTTAGGCGTGGGTGCATGTGGTACTGTCTGTGCCCCCATTCCGTTTCCTGGTCCCACTGGAGGGGGGGATGGAGTCAATGGGTACGGGAGCTGATCCTCTTCCTGGTTCTGCAGTTCCTGTTGGTGTGCCATTTGGAATGGTGGTGGTGGTGGTGAATATACAGGTAGCAGTTCTCCTATAAGCTCCGCGTCGGAGTTAAAGAGATTATTAGGGTTAAGGGTGAGCGGGTGCTGTGTAGCTAATTGTACTGGCAGAGGTCCAAAGATATGTGGTTCCTCCTGAATAGATGGTTGAGATGTGGGTGTATCCTCTGTGCTGGGGGTAATTGCTGATATGGTGGTATCCCTTTATTCAGCCTTTGGCGTCATGATGACAGCCGACGGCACAGGTACAGGGGAGTCGAGTTCTACTGTTAGAACCACCTCAGGCTGTGTGACACAACGCTGAGAGTTCAAGTAAGAACTTAAGTAGAATAGCTTAAGTCCGTGAAGGACTATGAGAGAGAATAGAGCGGAAGCTAGGGAGAGTTGTATCGTGTCGATACTGAGTTGACTGAGGGAAACCCTAAGAGAACTCGACTGAGTTCCCTTAGTCTTTCATTGGGTTTATATATGCTTTACAAGGTACTAATAATAGTCTGTTTGAGTCATCCATAGAATAGTCCGGAACGATGAGTAAGAACATCAAACAAGGTAAACATAGGTACGCAAAGGTGGGATAGTATCATGTGATGAGTAACTAATGTGACTGTCCATAACACTACTAATCAGTAGTAGTGTTGATGATGATGCGATAGCAAGCTTTGGTAGCTGGGGGAAGTCACTAAGATCGTGAAACGATTTTTCAGATCCTGATTCACTGGGTACTCGGTAAGTCTTTCCTTTCTTCAGGTGCAATTGTTCTGCTGGCAAATGCTGGTCTTTCTTTCCTGGTTCCCAACTAGGGCCTAGGAATTGTTTGTCCTCGACAGGGGAATAGGTATCGGTATCCTGGAAGTGGTAATACCAACGATTGTTCATATGGTCAAAGTGGAGGTAGAGGTGGTTAAGAAAGTAAGTGTTGTTATGGAGAACTGCAGAGTTAGGTGGTTGTGAGAATTGCTGCGGAATCCAAAACTTATTAGATTCAACATGTGTGCCATCCTTGTATTTCCAGATGTTGTCCCTTGTGTCCAATTTAATAGTAATACTATCAAGGGTATATCTGTTGCCAGAGTGTTGTTCTGCTTTATTTGGAGGGGGTGCGGGGATCTTTCACAGTAGAAAGGAAATCTTGATGAGTGGTGCAGGTAACCTACAGGCCTGCTTTCTGGAAGTTCGGTTGGGTTATTGACTCAATAGTCAAACCGGTTAAGTTCGACTTTAAGTGTTATAACGGAGAACACTTAGTACTACTTGGACTAACAGGTCTTGTGGATCACCAACAAGTCCAGCATCGACAAGTATCAAGTACCAAATGTAGAGCTCAAGGAACTCGCGTACTAAGACCAAGTATACGAGTGTGAGGATTACAAGATGCAGCGTGATACTAAGATCAGCCTTGAGCAGTGTTTCGAATGTCAACCTAGATTTGCCTAACCTAAGTCAAACTTAGGGTTCTACTACTGTACATCAGGGTCCTTATATACTAATGAAGCGATACCATAATAGAAGCAAAGAAAGCATAAGAACGCGTAAAGAAATGACGCGTGTAAGTAAACGATGATGTCATATGGAATGTGATGGAAGGAAGTGACATAGGAGTGATGTCATGAATATGTCATAAGTAGGAATGTAGTCCGAGGGGTTCCGAGGGAAGAAACAGTCAAAAAATAAAAGTACATACAGTAATAACGTCCTGAACTCGTATAACTGTAACACCTGGTCCATCATCCCCTTCAAAGAATAACCTTGGCCATAAAGCTATTAACTTCAAGAAAACACCAGCTGCATCTTTTCCTACAAGTTTAAATTTTGCTGATGATGCAGAATATCACACTCCCCCACATTTTCCAGCCGAACTCCGGAAAGTCCGGCCGAGTCCGGTCACTTCCTGTTGTGTCTGGTGCATTGCTTATTACAAGTTTGTGTCCAACTACAATATAGGTATTGTT
>QFEO01011235.1:0-11271 GCA_003316615.1 Amanita pseudoporphyria | reverse complement strand
GTTTGCCTTCCTTGCCTCCATCACATGCATCTGTAGTTTCTCTGCTTCATCCCATCTACCTTGATCCTTGTATGTCAATGCCAGATCACTCATAGCAGCAAGAGTGTTTGGATCATCTTCTCCAAGGTTTAACTTCATAATCTTTATCACATGCATATACAGATTCTCAGCTTCTTTCCAGTCTGCAACTCTATCAAATGCAAATGCAAATCTGAGGCATTCATCAATATAGTACATTTCCTTCAACTTAAATTGTCCAGCATGTGTGTTACTTTCTTTGATGTGTAGAACAAGTGACCCACAGAAGGCATAGTTGTCATCATATTTATCAGGGTTAACTGAACATGCCAATATGGCCCTTGTCATTCCATGCATGACACTAAGATCTGGCTTTGGCATCCTGTCCCTGCTCCAAGCTTGTACCAGTGGATGGATTGAATACATATTGTTGGTGTTCTTGACCAGAGAAAATGCAATCAGGACTTGGATGCCTGCAATGAAATAAATTCTGTCCCATTCTCCTTCTGCATTTAAGAATAAGAGTTGTGAATCCAGCAATGCAACTGATAGTGAGGATTTTAATTCTTCTTCCTCCTCTTTGATATTTCTTTTTATATAGTTCTGAGCAGCCATTCTAAATATCTCATCTGATATGTTGTCATGATGAAGGAAAGCAAAGAGTTTATGAAGAATGATTGCACTCTGTGCTGCAAGGGCCTCCAGACCAGCTCCCTTTGAAGCCCTCTTCTTAATCTCTTGCATTGAAATCTCCCATGTGCCATATGTTGAATACCCATAATCTGATGCACCTTTGAATGTATCATTTGACATCATTTGGCCACAGTGCTGGTTGTATAGGTTGAGATAATAATCCAGATCACAGCCAGTGGCCTGTACATATGCTCCAGCTTGGTCAATAGCAAGTGGGATGTGGCCCATTACTGAAACAATGTGTTTGGCCAATGATATGTCCTCATCAGAAGGATTGTCAAGCACAACAGATTTTAAAAGTAAGGAAACTGCCTCTTCTTCACTCATTCCATCTACTTCAATTGATCTCCCTGATGTGATCCTCCTCAATGCCCTATTTCTGCTTGTAACCAATATGTTGCCTCCATTTCCAGGTGGGAGGAACTTTTCCACTATTTCATACCCTCCATCTGCATTATCATACACAACAAGCCAATTCTTTCTGGTAGCAATCCATTTCAAAGCAGAATCAGCTGAGACTGTGGACCCAGAAACAGACACATTAAATGCCCTGAATATCTGCCTAAGTCTGAGGTCAATAAGCTCCTCAGAGGAGGCATCAATCCAGAATATATCAGAAAATCTGGCAGTCTATGAGCACATGAAATTGAGTAGAATTTGTTAACCTTACAGGTGTTCAGATTGTTCAATGAATTTGAGACATATCTGAGTTTTACCAATGCCTCCCAATCCATATAATAGATAGGATTTTCTTTGAGTCCCAGGAAGTGAGCTAAAATAGTCCTCCAAGATCTTGAGGTATGAATCACGGCCAGTAAAGAAGGTACTAGAGTGTTTCAAGGGAGGTAAGGGTACTATCTGATTGGTCTCAGAGGTCAAGTTGACATTCTGCAAGTTGATAAGATAAGGTATTCTACTGGAAAGCAAGATCAAGACACACAAGATTTCCGTGAACCTCGAGAAAGTTTCCCCCTGTCACAGTGAAGTTACTGGCCCCATGGAAGAAGCCCGTGTTCGTAGCGGTCATAGCAAGCAATGATCGAGAAATTAATGACTGGTCAAGAACAAGGGGTGTTGTCACATATGTCACGCTCGAACTGGTGAGTGTAAATTCGATGGACACTTTGATCGCTGAGAGTGTTGAGGAGGTGACCAGCTACGGTCTTGATAAGCCATCGCCGCGGTACGTCATATTTCACCACAGAATTACAGGCCTTGGAGCCAGGGTTTCGTCTCATGTCAAAGAGAAGAAGGTTGTCGTTCTCGTCGGCAATGCCACTCCTGCCAAGGCCATCTTCGACGCGGGTATTCATGACCGCCAGCAATGCAGCATCGTCACTATGATAGCGTTGCGACTTTGGCTCGAGGAATCGCCGGACGATATGTTAGTAGCTGTAATTTCGTGGTCTCATCCCCATAGTGGTATCTTGGAGAACGAGGCAGTGGATCGCCTTGTCAAGGTCACTCGACAGACGATCGGCCTGGCTTTCAAATCACGTCAGTGTTTTGTGACTGAGGCGGTCGCGGACAAGTGGAACTGGGCGCTCCGTAGAGCATATACTTGCGGGCGTCATGCTCTACACACTAACAATTCCAAGAGCTGACGCGTTAAGGCATGGATAGACAAATCATATCTTCACGAGAAATGATTTAGATGTTCGCGCGTTAGGGCAGCCGAGTGGGGTCCAATACAGGGCCAGATGCACAACTAGATTGTGCGGGATGCGTTGTCAAACTTGGACTCACATTCTCTGTCATAGTGTCTGCGTCTCGTAACTTACTTTAATTAGTTACTTCAACTTACTCTCATTCAGTTAAGTGCTTAAAATTAATTTCTGACCTTGGTTTCGCGTTTGTATGAGTAAACCCTAATATTTATGCGAAAATAAATAAAAATAAAAAAAGAATTGTTCCGGTGTGGGAAACAACAACTGAACCAAACAAAGTTTTCCGTTCGTCCATTCGTTCGTTCGTTCGTTCTGTCCTTGATGCCCATCCCTATCCCAACGTTATGGGCACGCCCTACTCCGCGTCTAATGACTACCGCAACGCGGTATCTCGTCCGTGCGCCTTCGGGTTTGGGTCTGAGGTCGTTTTTCTCGCTGTCAAGGCTTGAAGGTCAACCTGGTTGGACGTCTACTTCTCGACTAGAAATGATACCTCGGTCCTTTGTGTGGAACTCGAATTCAAGAACGAGTGGAAGGGTTTTTTCGTATTCTACAGCTGCCGTTAGTAATGTCGACGTCGACACTAATAATTCCCACTCCAACATCAAAACCAAAACCAACATTGACATCGATATCGACTCTAATACTAGCATTAAAATTAATTCAAGTCCTAATTCTAATTCTGCCGTATCCTTCCACTCCCTCGAATCCAGCATACATTTCAACACACTCAAAGCAATCACGCAAGGCCCGTTCAACCTCAGCACCATGTCCCAGGTCCAATCCAAAGTGCTTCCTCTCCTCCCAGGCCTGGCCATGCCTGTCAGCTCCATCGGCACGTCTTCCAGCGGCAGCACTGCCCCTCGCGACCTGCTTGTCAAAGCTAAAACCGGAACGGGAAAAACCCTCGCATTCCTCATCCCCGCTGTCGAAGCGCGCCTACGCGCAATGGAACAGCACGCCCAAAAAGTGGTCAAAGACTCTGGGCTTGTCTCAGACAAGGCGCTGGAGGCGAGAGCGAAGAGGACGTTTACGCAGCAGCGCGTGGGTACGCTGGTAATCAGTCCGACGAGGGAGCTGGCAACCCAGATTGCGAATGAGGCCCTGAGGTTGACTTCGCACCATCAGGGGTTTGAGGTGAAGCTGTTGGTTGGGGGTGAGAGTCGCCAGGCGCAGGTGAGAGATTGGGGGAGGGGAAGGAAAGATTTGGTGGTGGCGACGCCGGGGAGGTTGAGGGATTTGTTGAGCGAGCATGAGTTTGTGGATGCGTTTAAGTACACGCAGTTGGTGAGTGGTCGTCTTTCTCCCTTGGTAAGCTGGTGCTAATTGGATTTGTACGGCAGCTCGTGTTGGATGAAGCGGATTCGTTGTTGGATATGGGTTTCCGGGATGATATAGAGGCGATCGCGTCACATCTCCCGGATGCACCTGATCGGCAGACATTCCTCTTTTCAGCGACCGTGTCGCCTGCGATTCAGCAAGTTGCAAAGGCGACGCTTGATCCGAACCACTTGTTCATTAACTGCGTAACGGAAGACGATGCGCCTGTTCATACGCACGTAAAGCAGTATCATACTGTGTTGCCTTCTGCTGCAGACCAGGTTCCACATGTGCTTCGTCTCCTCGCACATGAGCAACTCGTCAACCCGGGGAGGTCCAAGACGATTGTATTCCTGCCCACAACTAAAATGACGCAGCTGTTTGCTACGCTCCTCAACGAACTCAAAGGAAACATGCTACCTGCTGGGAGCCACACGCGTGTTTACGAGATTCATTCGAAACGGACGATGCAGAGTCGGACGCGGACGTCTGCTGACTTCCGGGCGGACAAGAGCGGTGCGGCGGTTTTGGTTTCTTCGGATGTGTCTGCACGGGGAGTGGATTATCCCGGTGTGACGAGGATCATCCAAGTTGGAATTCCGTCGACGGCGCAGCAGTATGTGCACCGGATTGGAAGGACTGGGAGAGGCGGGGAGGGTGGTAGAGAGGGGAGAGGAGATTTGGTGTTGCTGCCGTGGGAGATGGGGTTTGTGACGTGGGAGTTGGGAAATGTGCCGTTGAAGCCTGTGACGGTGGGTGAGGTTGAGAGACAGGTGAAGGAGTTGGCGGAGAAGATGGACAAGGAGCCGACAGAATATTTCCGCGAGCATGGGGTAGAAGAAGGCAAGGATGACAGTGTCATGGGAAGAAAGAAATATGGCGCACAGGGTTTCAAGAAGGGTGGATTTGGAGTGGAAGGAAGAACAAGACACGTTCCGACTGGCCCGCGGCTGTTCCAGAACATGCCATATATGCCGGTCGTGGAAGCGATTGAAACGCGTGTGGAGGAGCTAAGAAGCCAGATGGACGAGGCGACAGTGGAGGAGACGTTCATGTCGATGCTTGGGTATTACACGTCGCGGTCGGGAGAGCTCCGGACGGACAAGCGGGCGTTGTTGAACGGATGCAAGGAGTGGGCGGTGGATGCGGGGGGGCTGAGTCGGCCGCCAATGGTTTCGATGATGATGATGCAGAAGCTGGGAATTGTAGACGATGGGCGCGGAGGGCGCGGAAAAGGTGGCGGATTTGGGTCGAGACGTGGACCACGCGAGGAGCGGACGAACCGGGTGCGCGATTGGGAGTGGCGCGAGGGCCGCCAGAGTCCCTATGGCCGGGGCGGGCGCGGGGCCGACCGTGAAGAATCTCAGGTGCGGTGGCGGGACAGAGGGCGCTCCGTTGACCGGGAAGACCGGGGCGGGCGCGGGGTGGACCGCGGAGAAGCTCAGGCGCGGTGGCGGGACAGAGAGCGCACTGTTGACCGGGAAGACCGGGAGTCCCGGGCCGGTAGGAGTTGGATGGGCCGAAGCCGGGCGGGCAGTAGATAGACTAGTGACTCACTAATGACCAAATATATCCAGAGTTTCCGGGCCGGCCGGAGTTTAATGGGCCGAGGCCGGGCAGTAGAAGCTTTGTACTGTGATCCAAATGACCAAGTACATCCTCGTGTCGGGCGGCGTCGTCAGTGGCATTGGGAAGGGCGTGATAGGTGCGTGAGGTGAGCGCAGCGCAGGATTGTTCTGACGACGACGCGTCCTTTTTTTCCAGCCTCCTCGACGGGCCTGTTGCTCAAGACGACGGGGCTCAAGGTCACCGCGATCAAGATCGACCCGTATATGAACATCGATGCGGGTACGATGAGGCCTACGGAGCATGGTGAGTAAATCTGTGCATGCGCCAAAAGCAGGCGGATGTCGACGTGACGCAGGGGAGGTCTACGTGCTCAACGATGGAGGAGAGGTGGACCTCGATCTTGGAAACTACGAGCGGTATTTGAACGTGACGCTATCGAGGGACAATAATATTACCACTGGAAAAATTTACAGAGAGGTGATTGAAAAGGAGGTGCGTTTGTTCACCATGAGATATCATCTTAGATATGCCTAACCCACTGCTGACACAGCGCAAAGGCGAATACCTTGGCAAAACCGTCCAAATCGTGCCACACGTCACCAACGCCATCCAAGACTGGATCGAACGCGTGTCCAAAATCCCCGTCGACGAGACGGACGAGCAGCCGGATGTGTGCATCGTCGAGCTGGGCGGGACCGTCGGCGATATCGAGTCTGCGCCATTCGTGGAGGCGATGCGGCAGTTCCAGTTCCGGGTCGGCCATGCGAATTTCGCGTTGATCCATGTATCCCTCGTCCCCGATATGCATGGTGAGCAGAAGACGAAGCCGACGCAGACGACGGTGCATTCGTTGCGCGGGTTGGGACTTTTGCCGGATTTGGTGCGTGTACACCATTGTTGCTGTTGTACCACTTTCTCTTCTGCTGGTATCAGAGGTTTGACGTGCTACTGGACAGATCGCCTGTAGGCTGCTCGTTCCACAACCGCTCAACCCTGCTACAAAAGACAAGATATCCATGTTCTGCCATGTTGCGCAGGAACAGGTGTTTGGTATCCACGACGTGACGTCGGTGTACCACGTTCCTCTATTGCTGCAAAGCCAGGGCATCGTGGAGTTCCTTGCTAAACGGCTCGAGCTAGACAAAGTCCAGATCTCGCAGGAGATGAAGGACATGGGGAGGTCGTTGAGCAAGCGATGGAAGGAGATGACAACTGCGTGAGTTGGTGGGTCATGCCGGTAGGTCTAGCACTAATGGCGGGCAGACAAGAACGGCTCTTTGATTCCGTGACGATTGCATTGGTGGGCAAGTACACGGATTTGAAAGATTCGTACATGTCAGTTATAAAAGCACTCGAACATTCTGCGTTTAGGGTACTCAGGAAGCTGTCCATCAACGTGCGTTTCTCCCGTTCCTTTCCCTCTATCTTCTTATAAACTCGACCATCAGTGGGTCGAATCGTCCGATCTCGAACCTGAAACACAAGAAACCTGCCCGGCGCGGTACCATGACGCCTGGCGTGCAGTCGTCGGCGCTAATGGAATCCTCGTCCCAGGTGGATTTGGACAACGTGGCTCGGAAGGAATGATACTCGCCATCAAGTACGCTCGTGAACAAAAAGTGCCGTTCTTCGGCATCTGCTTCGGGTTTCAGCTAGCAGTGATAGAACGGGCGAGAAACGTACTTGATTTGCCAGGTGCGTTCCTAGCCTGGTTCGCATCTAAAAGTGTTGAACGCATGCAGACGCCACTTCGGGTGAATTTGATCCCGACTCACGGTACCCTGTTATCATCTTTATGCCGGAAATATCACGGACGCATATGGGCGGGACGATGCGTCTCGGGTTGCGGCCTACGGTGTTTAATGAGGGGACAGAAACGTGGTCGAAAGCCCGGGCGCTGTATGGGGGCGCTAGGGAGATATGGGAGAGGCATCGACACCGGTACGAAGTGAACCCTGCATACGTGGAAAAGTTGCAGCAGAGTGGACTCTCGTTTGTCGGGAAGGATGAAAAAGGGGAGAGGATGCAGGTTTTGGAACTTAAAGGTGCGTGCCCTCTGTCTTTTTAAAAAAAATATGTATATACCACATCACAATTGGAACACACACAGACCATCCTTACTTTGTCGGATTCCAAGCACACCCCGAATTCTGCTCACGTCCTCTAAACCCATCGCCTCCCTTCCTCGGCTTCATAGCAGCCGCTTCGAGTCTGGACTCGCTAGCGGAGCAAATGGAGATTCAAAAGAGGTCGTTTAAGCCGCCTCATCCGGAACACGCGATGATGAGTGAGGAGGTGCTCAAGGCAGGGTTGGCGCTGAAGGAGGTACTGGTGAGTGGACACGAGGAGAGGAAGTGGAAGATTGGGATTAATGGAATGATGACCCCGGCGGAGACGAGGGAGTAGTAGAGATTGGGATGACGTATGGTATGGCTCATCAGGATGAATATTCTACCCCGAGTGAATCAACCATGTGATAGATAATCGATAATGTGTCAGCTCTACCCTGACTAAGGCTTTTTGGCTATATAAAAGATGGGCGGAATGATCCTGCCATAGGCATGTCTGACAACAACACGACAAGCGGCACGTACGCAGGGGCCGCTAACGATGACGCCAGGCGTGGCAAGATGACCCAAGTCATACGTCCTGACGATCCATCTACATGGGACCTGGCCTGGTTAGTACTACTACTCCCTCCGATACTCGTCTTTTTTTTTCTTTTTTTACTGCGTTATCATTCATATAACTGACAGGCCATAATCTGTGCAGGAAGCTGGGCATCACACCGTGGGATCGGCTCGGAGGACTTCCCCACCCTGCTTTATGCGAAGCAGTCGAAGAATCTGGGATCGACTTTCCAAAAGGCGCGGATAAGCGCGCGTTGGTGCCCGGCTGCGGATCGGTAAGCTCAAAAGCACACAGTTCACGACACGTACTAAGGCTAATTGTGGTGATTGACAGGGGCATGACGTCGTCTACCTCGCTACTGCACTTGGGCTACACGCCACCGGTTTAGATATATCGCCAACGGCCGTTGAGCGAGCGACGAGGCAAGTACATCCATCTACTCATCGCATGCACAACAGCAACAACAATGCGCTTGATTAATTAGTGAGGTCAAATTGAATTCCGGCAATATCCCTGTGGACAGAGTCGTCTTCAAACTCGACGACTTTTTTACGCTGAAGTATGAGACGGATGCGGACAAGTTTGACCTGGTTTACGATATCACGTATGTCATTCTTTACTACTAAGGGATAATAACAATAACAATAAATCTTGCTGACTAGGTTCTTTTGCGCCATCCCCCCCTCTCAGCGTCCTCAATGGGCCCAGCAAATGGCTGCTATAATCAAACCTGGCGGATATCTAATCACCGTCCTCTTCCCAATGGAGCCAGAAAAAGATACAGGACCACCTTATTACCATCGTCCTCACCACTATGATGAAGTCCTTGCTGGACAATTCAAGAAAGTGCTGGACAAGGTACCATCGAGGGCACCAGTGAACTTACCAAATGCCAAGCAGCATTTGCTGGTGTGGCAGAAGGTTTGATAAGGATTAAAAGTCCTTTTCTGACTATGTATGATTGGAGTAACAATTCTTGAAATATAAATGCATGTTTAAATGCATATGTTCCATTAAATTGGCAGTTAAGTGTACTTAGTGTCTTTTGTATGAAATTGTTCTGCTAGCTACACATTTGTCTGGACATTAAAGTACAATATTGTCAGCTAATTAAAAAACCTCTTGAATTCTTTTCTAATTTTCCCAATTACTTCTCTTGAGGGCTATTTTCAGGAGAAATAAATAAAAGTCCTTTTCAGGAAGGAGTAAACACACCCTTGGTCATTCTCCACTTGCTTTCTCTGATACCCATATATTAGATGTATTGCTGAGAGGGTCTCTGGATGGTTTGGCCCAAGTTTCTCTTTTAGCTGCTCAAGTATTTCCAATTGTAATTTTTCTGCATCATTTTGCCTTCCTTGATCTTGATATGTCAATGCCAAACTATACATTGTTACAAGAGTCCATGAATGGTTTGACCCAAATTTCTCTCTTTGATGCTCAAGCACTTCTAGCAGCAGTTTCTCTGCTTCATTCCACCTTCCTTGATTTTTATATGTCAATGCCAAACTGTGCATGTTTCTAAGGGAGCTTGGGTGGTTGGAACCAAGTTTCTCTTTCTGTTGCTTAAGAACTTCCAATTGCAGCTTTTCTGCTTCATTCCACCTTCTTTGGTGCTGATATGTCAATGCCAAACTACACATAGTTGCAAGGGTTGTTGAATGGTTTGACCCAAGTTTCTCTTTTTGCTGCTCAAGTACTTCCAATTGTAATTTCTCTGCATCATCCCACCTTCCCTGATCCCTGTATGTTAATGCCAGACTGTGCATGGTTATTAAAGTACTTGGATGGTGTAATCCAAAATTCTCTTTTTGGTTCTTAAGCACTTCCAACAACCAAATCTCTGCTATATTCCACTCTCCTTGACTCTGATATGTCCTTGCCAAGTTATGCATGGCTGCAAGTGTGTCAGGATGGTTTAACCCATATTTCTCTTTCTCACACTCAAGCACTTCCAATTGTAGCTTCTCTGCTTCATTCCACCTTCCTTGGTTCTGATATATCCATGCCAGATTGTGCATTGCTGTGAGAGTATTTGGGTAGTTTGACCCAGTATTCCCCCTTCCAGTCCTGAGTACCTCTAACATAAGTTTCTCTGCATCATTCCATTTTCCTTGATCATTATATGTCAATGCCAAACTGTGCATGGTTGTAAGGGCCTTTGGGTGGTTTACTCCAAGTTGGTCTTTCTCATGCTCAAGTACTTCTGATAGCAAGTTTTCTGCTTCATTCCACCTTCCTTGATCCTGATACATCACTGCCAAATTATGCATAGTTGTTAAGGTACCTAGCTGGTTTAACCTAAGTTTCTCTTTTTGATGTTCAAGGACCTCCAATAATAACTTTTCTGCTTCACCCCACCTTCCTTGATTCTGATAGGTTAATGCTAAAATGTGCATTGTTGTGAGGATGTCTGGATGGTTTGACCCAATTCCCTCTTTACTATGCTCAAGTACATATAGGAGCAGTTTCTCTGCTTCATTCCATTTTCCTTGACCTTTATATGTCAATGCCAGACTCTTTATGATAATGAGAATGCTGGGATGATTTGACCTAAGTTTCTCTTGTTGATTCCCAAGGACTTCTACTATTAATTTCTCTGCTTCACCCCATCTTCCTTGTTTCTGGTACACCATTGCCAAATTATGCAATGTTATGAGTGTTTCTGGATGGCTTGACCCAAGTTTCTCTTTTTGATGCCCAAGAATTTCCAATAACCAGTTCTCTGCTTCATTCCACCTTCCTTGATTTTGATATGTTACTGCCAAATTACACATGATTATTAGAGTATTAGGATACATTGACCTTGGTTTCTCTTTCAGGTGCTTGATTACTTCCATCTGCAGCTTTTCTGCTTTATCCCACCTTTCTTGGTACTGATATACCAATGCCAAACTATGTATGGTTGTAAGAGTATTTGTTATGAACCTGAGCTTTTTCTATGGACTTAATGACAAGATATACTCAAACCCCCATTATGGCAGTTGGTCACGACTAGTGACGTGTGATGCAGGATGAGGTCTGTCGCTATTTACTCCTATGACTATTTCTTTATCTATGGCTATGTGAGGCTATGCACAATGCGGCCCCCACATGCCTTCATTTACATACGTTTACTTTACTCTGTACCAGTAGTATATAAGTGTAGTAGTTAGAAGGCAGTCCCCACTTTCGTGGTCGTCTCTGCACTATCATCATCTTTGCTTTCCCTTGTGTAGGGTTAGTTGCCAGAGACTCTGTGTGAGCCTGGGGGTGATTCGCGCCTTCTGACATAACCACGAAAGTACTACTCTCGCTCTCACACATAACTCGCAACCGCTAGGCAGCCCCAATTCTACCTTTCGAGCCAGCGAGCTCCATAGTGTGTATCAAG
>QFEO01011233.1:0-11429 GCA_003316615.1 Amanita pseudoporphyria | reverse complement strand
GATATTAGTCCATCAGATCCCCAATAGTACGTCGAAGGGCTTACCGATATCGCCATCCTCTGTGAAAGCGTTAGCTTTAAATTAATTCAAGTTGCTAAATACTTACGCAGTTGGAATTTGGTAACCAACGCGCTCGCAAGGGCATATGTTTCCCTACGAAGCTGGACGACAACATCAGTACGGACAAGGTAGTGTTTCCGATAACTTACATCGCTGCCGAGAACAGTGCGACCGGAATGGTTCTCTATTAACCATGGCACATGATCTGGCCTTACAGGCCTGTATGGAGATTGGTGATCTAGGATGAACTGGGGAACGGTCAGGTCATCAGGAATGTGAGGCAAGTTCAAGGAGGAGTAAAACACCGACATGGCTGTATGGGTAGAGTTACTGGGGCGGTATATATATGAAGTCGCACGGAAGGCGTGACCAAATGGTGGCTTGAAGGGCATGAGAACAAACAACTCAGCTACTTATCCCAATGTGGATCCTGAGAAGTGATGGAGATCAACATAAACACATATGACATCTTACTGTAGATCGCTGTTTTGTATCGCAGGTCCGACAAATAGGGCGCCTAAAGCAATGCGATTAGTGACCAGTGATGCACCAAAAATACTGGACATGCTACACTTATATAGTGGCAGGACACTGCGTGCGCTTGACGCCCGTTCAGATCACATGCCAGCGCGGCGAGTTCGCAGCTAACTTGACTTGGCTCTGACGGTTTACGCTCGGCCTTGGTTGCCGGCATTTGATTAAGTGATTGGTCAGCAGGCACGTGGCCCTCTCCACCCCCGGGCGCTCCCCGAGTCCCCCCAAGTCATCTGACAGCCCCAGAGGGTCATCTGTATTCACATGCAGGAACAGTAGTGCGAAACCACTCCAAAGTTTCCGGGTAAACTGTAATCCTACAGCTTGCTCTTCACCTCGGCCTTAGCTGCCCTCGCCTTGTCCCGCAGAACTCTCCGAAGCTGAAAAGCGGTCAATATCATGTCTCGGATAAAAGAAACTGACTAACAATTTTTCCTGATGGATTTTTAGGAATCGCATCGATCAATTCAACACCGCCAGCCAACTTCTTATAATGCACTTTCGTGTCTGCTACATGCTTCTCCTGCTTTCAGAACGTCACCATGGCATAGGATTTAGCCTGTTACGTACCTTTATCAACGTGTCCTTGAACCGCTTGGTCTCGACAGGATTTCCATCAATCTTTGCTTTCATCGCCGGACTTGGTACAACATAGGCCAGAGGGAGCTCTCCACTATAATCGTCTAAAATACTAACTACACAGGCGTCTGACACATCAGGACGCAACAGTAGATGTCCTTCGAGCTCAGCAGGCGCCACTTGGAATCCGCGAACTTTGATCATTTCCTGTGGTATGTTTAAAGTCAATGCGGAGTACACCTACAAAAACAGTACCTTCAGGCGGTCAAGAATATAAATTTCAGAGTCTTTAACCATAGCTTGGTCCCCAGTGTGAAGCCACCCATTAACAAAGGTCTCTTTTGTCCTTTGTTGATATTAGTTTCAGGCGGTAGCCTTCCAGCATGGACTATACAACTCACGCTTCTGGGTTCTTATGGTACCCTAGTGCTAGCGATGGCCCGGTAAGAACAATTTCTCCTACTTCGCCTTCCTCCGCCAGAGAGCCGTCGGGCTTCACTATATGGACAACGGTACCAGGTATTATCCGCCCTGAGCTACCAGTGGCACCTAATTTCTGCCCTGGTGGTATAATCGAAACACATGTAGATGCCTCAGTCAAGCCTTTGAACAATCAATAAATAAGTCCGTAGCTCGATCCGTAGAACATACCATAGGCTTGACCGATAGTGGCGTTGGGAAGTACTTCCCTTAGTTTGTACATGAGCTCGCTACTTAAAGGGGCGGCGCCAGACAAACAGTATTTAACGTGACTGAAATCATAACTTTCTAATGATGCCTGTATACGTACACGTCAATAAGATTTGGACCACGATTACAGTGACATACTTTGCATAGAAGTAGAACTTGAGGAGGGACAAGGCTATATAAATCAATTAATATGAATATGTTAAGGAGACAAATTGGATCTTACGTTAGGTGGGTCGCTCGGTAGCGAACGACATAGTTTAAATACTCGGTAAGATTGAACTTGGGTATAACCACCAGGGACAGCTGACTGATGGTTAATTCGGACGCAAATTATTCTTCACTAACTCACGCCACAGTATAACATATAGTGTATCTCCAAGTGATAGTCAGACGAATAACATATGCAGCAACATCGCGATGCTCACCGTGAAGAGTAGACCATAGCTATCTAAGCTTGTGTAAGTTCCCACAGTATGATCTTGTTACCGACTACGGTCGAATTAAACTCACGGAAAAAAGGTAGCACTAGAAATTGTTCAATGGAAGCACGATCAAAGTTTCACGCACTCACCACCCATCACGACATCTCCGGGAGCAAAAACTTTCTCCTCGCATGAAGGATCAGTAACTCGGTATTGAACAGCTATCTGAATGATGTTGGCCACGAACGCATAATGTGATAATGCAATCGCCTTTTCAAGCTGTCAGCATTCTCAGTATTTAATAAGCTCGAATACAAGTACCTTGGGTTTGCCTGGCAAGATATAAGTAATTTCAGCGAACAATGGTTGAGTTTTAACCTGTCGTGCCGCTTGAGAACGGTAAGAATGCAATCTTTGTCTTGCCTTCGCCAGGTTTCAGGCGTTTTGGAACAAAATTTGAAAGCAGAGTAGAGCCGGATTCAATCATTTCTCCCAGTGTTGCGTTAGATCCATTCGACGCCCTCTGTAACAAGATGATACGGTCTTGGGGTATCCCTACAATTCTCGCCGCAGCCTGAGCCGTTGGCAAATACTGAGGATGCACAATAATCAACGTCGCTTCAGTTAGCTTGAGCTGATTGACGAGTTCATCTACAGTAAATGTTGGATTGGAAGGACTGCAAGATATCAGTCCGTTATGATAGCTAACACGACTTTAGATTGCATTAACTTACGTGATGACCCCTCCAATCAATTGCACGCCCCATATAGCAGTGGGATAATCTTTCGGATGACTGAGCAAACGTCGACCAAAGGCGGAATGGTATTACCTATATCGTTCGGGCTGAACAAGCAAACTATGAACGGTATTGATTCACTAGATACTTAATAGTATTCCCAGGAGCTTACCGACGTCGCCATCCTCTGTGAGAACATTAGCTTCAGATTAGTTTGGATTATTGGATCCTTACGGAGTTGGAATTTAGTAGCCAACGCGTTCGCGAGCGCATAAGCGCGCGTGCGAAGCTGGACAAGATTAGAACAAGATAAGTAATAATGTCTTACAGCTTACCTCACGTTCGAGGACAGTGCGGCCGGAGTGGCTCTCTATTAAACACGGTACATGATCCAGTCGCACAGGCCTGGATGGAGAGTGGTGATCTAGGATGAACTGAGGAACCGTCAGGTCGTCAGGAATGTGAGGCAAGTTCAGAGGGGAACGAAACATTGACATGGCTGCGTGGATAGAGTTACGTGGGTCCGAAGTATATATAAGATGTCTGCGACCCTATTTTCAGCCGCTCCGAATGCGCACCCTGGGAAGTGATAGAGATCATAGCGTAACCTCATATGACATCATGTTGAGGGTCACTGCTTCATAAGGGGAAGGCCAATGCCTGGGCGAATGGCTTCCTCTGTTGAGATTTGGGCAAAAGGAATCGAACCTGCATTCATTGTTGTCCCAAAAGTCAATTAAACCAAACCAATGCCGCCCGAACGTCTCCCGCATTGCAGAACCCAGTCAAAGGAACCGTAAAAGACGACGAAGACGGAGACAGAATGTCAATTTCGGCATTCTCTGGCGAAGATGCACCCATCATCGTTTCCAACAAACCAACGGGGCCCTGGCCCTGAAGGAGCCATCAATCGTTTGATAAAAACCTTTCATTGATTATATGTCGCCATTACCCCGATCAAGGCCCTTGGGATTTTTCCTGCAGATTTCACGGAACTCTTCAGGTACCTTTTCCGCTCTGTTAGGCTGACTGGTGATTGCATAAGCTTGGACTGTGCATTTATGCACCAGCGGGATAGGCTTGGTATTAATCTTCTTAAGCTGGGTAAAGACGTGTGCGGTTCTGGATGCAGAGCCATGGGTAGCAGTTCCACGGCGTTGCGAATGGTATGTTATTAAGGTAACCGATCGTTGCCCTTGAATGAAATGACCGTTTCGAACAAAGCCAAGGCGGAAGACAAGATGTCCTCTTCTCTGATCTTTTTGAGCTCCTTTTCGTCCGATGCGCGAGTTCCAGGCCCAAAACTACCAGTCGCCTTGGCCCGCCGGTATATTCATGTTTTAGTAACCTGGATAAGCCTCTGCACTTCATGATCCCGATCCGTAAGCGTTCGAATGAGGAAATTATACATCCGTATCGTAGGAATGAGAGAAAACTGAGTCACGTCCTTGTTAGTGTCAACGGTTCGCCAGGCCTGCGGGCACCTCAAGGGCCATGTTAAATTCGTGGACAGAGGTTTGTCGTTGTTTGGTGGAACTGATCCATGACATCTGCGACTGCGGCAGAAGTTTTAGTATTAGTGACCGCATAGCTTTAAGGGCGAGATAAGCTGGCGTGTCATCCGTTGGAGGGAAATTGTCACCGGCAAGCAGCTGGGGACTGTAGTTTGTGGATCTGCGGGAGAGGGGCCCATCGGTGCAGAAGGAAGAGAAAGAGGATGCGGGATCGTTGGATGAAAGTTCGTTGGCGGCCGTGTATGTTGAATTTCGTCTGATGTGAATGACGGCGCTCTTAGAGGCTTCAGACGAAGCGTAGTTCCGACGGCTTACAAGGGGACGAGACGCTATGTCTTAGCCGCTGCTGCACCCGACAGCTTCGCAGTACCATTCGTGCTCGGTGCGGGGGCTAAGGCGTGCCGTGATTGAGTATATATATGCGCCGTCTTCAGCGCTCTCAGATTCTTAATGTGTCCTATCGAGAGACTTGAATTCCGCATACGAGTCCCCTTATAAGTTTGTAAAGTAAAGCGTCGGCTGGGTGAAGTAGTTTCCTCTTGATTGCCATCATATTGTACCAAAAAAGAAGTAACAGCATTGGCCTGCGTTACTGTGCAAACGATCACTCGAACTGATCTTTTTCAGTCAAAGTATGAACAAGTTACGTGTAACTCACAGTAAACCGCCATAAAATCTGCCTAGCAGCGTTTTACTTGACCCTCCTAGTGCTCGCCCGTGACTGTTGCTTCCGCTTGCCAAACTGCTATTCTGCGGACGGAAATTAGCTGTTCCTGGTGTGGTTGAAGGGCCTGGAGAGGTCTGCCGTTGCAGGATATTCCGAAAGATCGAAGCCTAATTATGTGCAGCCGCTGCACGAGAAGTCGTATGTGTCACAACCTTTGGCAGATACGAACTTGCTTTAGTTTCTCTTTTACGTTACTGGATTCTCCACTATCTCCTTTTATGCATCGTGTTGTCGACCACATGCCTCATAATATTTAAATATTTTCAATTCTAACATCTATTCGAAAAAAACCTTGGTAAGTTTGAGTAGCATAGTACTGGGCGTTTACGAGACTACATACCCCTTTGGATCTGTGGTCGTCAAGAAGGTCGAGATCGGCATATATATACGCAGGAATCCAAGCTAGTGATGGATGGGTCGATAAATAATGCAGCACATAATTGACGTAAGAAAATGGCTTCGGAGTTCCAAAGCCATACATACTCGTCATATATTCATATTTTCACATATCATCGTAGGTAAACAACTAACTAGTTACACAGCTTTTGAGCCATTGCCAATCCCAATATAAAAGACCGGACAATCCATAAGATAATAATACAAAACACATGCATTTGCAGCAAAAAATTGACGAGCGTACAAAGCGCTGTGAAGGCTACCGTATCAGGTTCCGTCGTCATTGACGCTATTAACGCTGCTTCGGCGTCAGAGGCGGGGTTTCTGTGAATCCTCCGATGCAGGTAAACATAGAGAGATGAGTTTAAGACAAGAGTAGTGACAAATAAAGAAAGAACAAAGTACAGGACGTTCAAGAATGGGAAGGAGCTGAGGAAGAAACAATACGATGCAATGAACAAGACATCACCGCTGTAAGTTTTGGCTTCCGGGTCGTCGTCGCATCCACATGAATCCTGTTCGTCGTTAATCGTGCTGTACGGTTGATTTTCGGTGACTATCCAAATCAACAAATAAAGTAGAGAAAAAAACGTAGTACACTTGCTATTTCTGCCTCGCATTGAGCGCCTGAAGCTATTGAAGAGGTAGCGAAACGCCTTCTTCGGGAGATAATGGAACAGGTAGTAAAGCGGTTTAAATGGCAACCACGGGTTGAGTGACCAGATAAACAAAACTAGCGCCATGCACCGAGGATGTTCCGACGCAAACTGATACGCTAAGAAATGTATTCAGTACAGCTGAGTGAGAAATAAGGCATTGTTTTTTTTTACCATATTGTAGCACAAGAAGAACGCCATTGAATATGGCGTTCAAATCCATGCGGAAGCCTAAAGGCTAAGACGGCTGGCAATGCTTATATATGCGTTAGGTTATCAAAGGTGAAATGACGCCCCGTGTATGAAATATGCGGATGACGAGACTAAACGTGTTGACTGCTTCTGCCGTCCTTGTGCTCTACATGAGGACCCTTATCGCGTGATTCTCAGCATAAAGCTATGACATTTCGGTTAGGTGGGCTATAGAAAGCCAATGGTAGACAAAACTGCGTCAATCCCATCTATAAGTTCGTAAAAGCGGCCAAAGCTGCAAGGAACAAGATTATCTGGAAGCACACCCTAAAGAACTTGAATAGACCTCCGCAACAATAATATTCCTCTTCGCCGTCCCTCGAGCCAAGTGCCCCGCGAGCTTGGTACTTAGCGAAAAAGCTATCTGCAGGGATGTGTCCACCATATCTCAATGATTGATACTTTGAGGCATAACTCTCTAGTAATAAATCATCGTGAGTGAACCAAATTAAATGAACGTGGATATCACGTACTCGCGCGTACACCTCGATTGGTGAATCCGAGACAATTGAGAATAGAAAAAAAGATTGCCTTTGGGATGCTGTACAAAACAAAGACTACGGGTTTGAAGGGTAATGCCGGATAAGCCGCCCAGATTAGTAGCAACAGCGCTGTATAACGAGGATGTTGCGAAAAAAATTGAAATCCTGCGGGGAAAGTGCTCAGAACGTTTCAAACATTTACGCCACTGGGCATTTCTTACTTGCTTGACATTCAGCAACCGAAAGCCCCAAATCGGCGCAGATATTTGAGCTCATCTTTTCCATGGTAGGCATTTGGTAGGCACCTTCAACAGCCGTCTTCTAGTATTTACGTGGTTACTAGGACACTGCGAGTCGTGGGACTGTTCCTAGCTGTTACGTTACACATTCAGTTCGGACTCGTACGTTCTCGCAGGACTTGGTTACAAAGTTGGCCAAATATTGGTCAAGCTAAGTACTGGCTTGCATGCCACTTCAAAAAAGATTGCAATCATCCTACTTAGATCTGTGTCCTTCTATTTAGTTTGAGGAAACGAACATGGTCCTATACCGGTTACCTTATCAAATTCCTACGTCCGCATACCATTTTGAAGACGGTTATCAAACTGGATTGCAACCTTTCGGAATACATAACATGTATATTTTAGATGAATCGCCGGCGTCGTTATTTCTGTCGCAAATGATATATTTAATGATATCTCGATCAAAAAACCTCGACAAGTTTATCCACATGCAAGCCTCGATCTTTCGGCTAAAGACTGTTCCTGAACTCTATGCTCAAAGTATGTTCGACGATACAAGATAACGTCCAGCACCACAATACAGTCACTACTCGACATCAACAGTTTCCCATGTATGTTCCCAGAGCTTCTGCCTTTGGCTCTCGTCACCAAAGTATTTTTTGGTCCCCAAATCCTCCCCTTTCGACCCTCTTCTCCACGCACCCTTGATACCACCACTACCTTCACTCCCGGAGCTGTTGAAAACACCATGCCACATATATTCCGCGCATTCTTCCGCGGAAACACTGAAGGGATAGAGCAAGCCGAGCGCAGCCCCTGACGAGATGCGTAAAAAGGTGGAGTCGGATTTAGCCATGATTGACGTGCGCACGATTCCTGGGTATGCATGGATAAATGATATGGAGGGATTTCTTAGTGCAAATTCCTGGAAAGTAGTGGTTGGATTACCCATAACGTCTAGGAAAATAAGAGCGCTTACCTCCATCATGAGATCATTATAGGTTGGTGCGGCAGAGGCTGCTCCTCTTACGGAATATGTCTTCTTCAACCCGAGATCGTTCACATCAATTACGTCCCCATGTCCCGTCGCCAAAACAGATACTGCTTTAGCATCCTCACCTGCATCCTTGGCTCTCTGAAGATTAGGTAGCAAGTCCCTAGTAAACTTCCATCTCGCATAATAATGAGCGGCAAGCTTCCTGTCAATCCCTTCCGGAGTTTCACTTCGGCTTTTCACACTTAAAAAACCTGGGGACATGACGAGGAAATTGATCTTGGGGTATCGCATGGATAACTGTTGTGTTACGGTATGCACATTCTTCATAAGGCTGACATCGCACTGGAAAAACTCGTGGGTGTATGGCGTGTCTGGCTTGGGGAGTGAAGCAAGAATAGACTCCGCGGCCTCTGCGTTACGTCCAATCAGAACGATATGTGCATTCCCTTTGGTATAGCGAGCAAACGCCTCAGCCATGCCTCGGCCTATTCCAGATGTCCCTCCAACGAAGATGGCAACAGGGCCTTTTGACAGTGCAAAAGATGCGTTAGAGGAGCGGATAGCTGCCAGTGACGAGAACATGGTGCTTCTGTAAAAGAGGAGAACAGCAGCGAGGCCTACGGCGAGAGGAACGATCATAAGAATACGTGCACTGAGGATGCGGTTTTTATTCGTCCTCAAGCTCAAACACGGCACACGCGTATGCACGACGGCGCGACATCCTTCGTTACGCGTTTGTTCGGCGCCGCGTACGCCAGATGAATTCAGGCTCCGACCCGCCGATATCATGCCGCTCAGCCGCGTTGAAGTAGTGCTCGCTGCCGATTCATTTGAACGTATATCCCCAAAGAACACATTCCAGTTAGGCACCGAACATGTTTTTGCCGTCCGTTAGTTCCTGAATGGGCCAAAATTGGTCTTGCGATTATTTTGGGTTCAGCGCATCTCAAGATATGGTGCATGTGCATGACATCACGAAATTATCCTATTAACGCTTATACGTTTCCACGTTGACAACACGATGTAGGGTAAGCGTCATGCCGTTTGACCGTGTCAATCCCCTTGGTTAGGAAATGTAACCTATTTAGATCACGCAGACGCCATGTCCAGAGGAATTCTGCTGGTAACGCTGTTATGAAGATCGACAACACGACACATACACCAACCGTACCGCAGGTCGGTAAGGATTGACGAACACTATGCTAAATGGAGATCATTTCTTGTCTAGATTCGTACTACTTCTCAAGACACATATGGCGTTGCGCAATCTAATATTCTTCACATGCCTTACGGCTGTTCAGTACGAAGTTAGCATACTTTTATGTTGTTTGCTTCTGATATGTTTTGTTGGGTGTGTCCGTCCTTCTGGACAGGTACTTGGCCGGATGGCGGCGAAATAGATATCATAGAAGCCGTAAACCTATTGGGGCACAGCCAATATGCGTTACGCATAAACCCAGGCTGTATGCTAGGTACTACGAACACGGATCAAGCAGGACGAGTACAGGGCAAAGACTGCTCAATGCCAAGCGGATGTGTAGTAGTGGAGACAGAAGCGAACAGCTACGACACTGGCTTTGTACAAGCAGGTGGGGGCATTTATGCCACTCAAATTGACGTTTCTGGTATCTAGATGTGGTTCTAGAATGTGAGTACTAGTCCAAATGGCTTTGTAGCCAAGCTTATGGGTACCTTGCGTTCCTAGCGAGGTGATGCCCCAAGCAATGTCGAATCAGCTACGAGCACATCCATAATCGACACGTCCACAATCGACACGTCTACATGGGGCTCACCTAGTGCCGCATACCGTGCAACTTTCTCAATACTTTACTGCTCAACAGCAATAACGCCATCATCTTCTTGCATATCAAGCTTGTCGACGTATACCCAGAGGATGATACTGGTAATACCAGCGAGCACGTCCATGACACCGTACTTCCACACCAACAACAGATCAGTAGACAGACCTTTGGCCCAATCAGATAATGCACGTTTTCGATAGCGACGAATAGGTACTCACTGGTGAATGTCTCCCCAATAGCGGAACTGATAAAATACATGAACAGCCTCGCCCAACACACAGTGCGGCTGTGCGCTTTGATTTGACGTGCGACTAGAGATGTAGATGCCTGCTTGCCTTCAATACATTGATGGTGAAAGACTTACCATCCCGGCTTGTAATAAGAAGTCAAAGATGAGTTTAGCTATAGTCTTGGCTAGACACCTTTGACGAACTGCGTACGGCCGGGGCAATCGAAACGATTTTCGGACTATCCACGCGCCCACTAGATGTTCGACGGTTGTTCTTCAACGATCGTGTAAGATCGGCAAGAGCCTTTGAATTAGATCAGAACATTTATTCCAAATCATGTCGCACACGGAGAAGCGGGAGATGTACAGTGGAGGTAAGGGATGACATTACTATGTACTTGTTGTAGGCTGGTAACAAGGAAACGAAACTTGAGCGGATAGCGCGAAGTAATGATTGCGTTTTGACTTTGAGGATTTCAATTGTCCCACGAAAATGGTTGGGAGACCATGAATAGTAATGTCTAGGGTGACCTACAGCCCGATTTTGTGATTCTAAATCCTTCTCTCCCTCTGCCAACATTCCCTTAACCCAAGGCCAAGACGAGTCGGAATGATGAGTGTCGATCAGGACAGGAATGGAGAAAGAGTGCTTAGATGATGGACAGGGAAGCTGGGGTTGCGGGGAGCACTTGACAGAGGTAGGCGGATAGGAGAAGTTGGATGTGGATGTTGGACATGCGGAAAGCAAATAAAGGCTGGGCCTCAGTGGACGCAGTCACCAGTGATCCTAATCTTGGTTACGAGGTTTCTGATATAAATTACTTTGAATGTATTGTTGGTTGAAGAAGGTAACTTACGCCCGATTGTCTCCGATGTGGAACAATGGAGCTTGCCAGGAAACTTGAAGATACATAGAGTAGCGGCGGAGTCCACCGAACAAAAGTGTACAAATGTGACATGTGACAAACTTCTTTGATTCTCAACCACCACCATCACGTATTATACACTAGCACCCCATTTGACTTTATGACATCAGCTACAAACTCTGGCTTTCTGCATCATGCCTCAAATGTAGTTGTGACAGGTGGCAGTTTCAATGAAGTTCATGGG
>QFEO01011232.1:5964-21399 GCA_003316615.1 Amanita pseudoporphyria | reverse complement strand
TGGCATTGCTCAAATAGACTAAAAGTGCGAAGTCTGAGATTGTCAGCTAGTGTGGATAGTGTCCAGTTGACCAAATAGTGAGATTCTAACAGTTTTTTGTGGGTTCCACAAGCAGCAGTATGGATCCAAGTGTCTTGTAAGGGATTGTCAAAATGAAAAAGTCAGAGGAACACAAGCTTGTCAACAGCATACTGAACTGTGGAAAAGACATGAAGCAAAAGTTAAGCAAAGATCTACTCCTGGATATTGGAGAATCACCCAAAGGCATAATGAAGGCTTAGCTTGGGTGCCAAATGATGATAGAGAACAGCAGCCACATGATCAGGCTGTCAATGAAAGAACCACTAGGAACTATTTCAATGCTGGAAGGTTTTACTGTGTGGAAACTATATGTAACCCATGTGGTACTGTGATAGCTTGGGCAAAGTTTGCCAAAGCTGAATCACCCACAAATATATTATCCTTCTTAGAGCAGGTATTCCCAACACCAGAATCAAAACCTGCTTATGTTTGCATAGACAAGGCATGCTTAGTGCTGAGAACTGCAATCAGAAACCAATCTTGGGATAGGGTCTGGAAGGACACAACAAGATTTATTGTTGATTCATATCATTATACAAATCATAGAGCAACTGATGAGTTGTGTTGTAAGTACTGTAATCCAGCCCCAAATGATGGTTCAGCACCAAACCTAGTCATTGAAGCAGAGGATAAAAATGGCAGACAATATTTTAAAAGAGCTTTTAATACACAAGCCTGTGAGCAGTTGAATGCATGGCTTGGTGGGTATGAATCAATTTTGAACAGGATGACACCTGGTAATTTTGACTGGTTTTTGCATGTAATGCTGTTTATTCATACAACACATGTTATTTCTTTGCAACAACTCAAAACTACTAGAAACACTCTGAATACAGTTGATGAAGGATATGGTGTAGATATTGAGTAGATGTACCACACTTACTATCTTTGATTGATATGATGTATATAGGTTTGCAAACTTTGATGTAAGCAAGTAAGGTTATAATATTCATGTAAAACTTTGATACCTCAACAGTGATCCTGACCTTCCTGGTGACTATGTTGAGACATCCAATAGCCCCTTTCTATGAATATTGTATGTGACATGTGCACTTGTAACACACTGTCACATATCTTATCAGTGCCTGAAAAATGCTTCCAAACAATGCTAATATGGTATGTAACATGTACACTTGTAATATGCTGTCACATATCTTAACAGTCCCTGAAAAATGATCTCAAACAATACTAATATGGTATGTGACATTTACACTTGTAATATGCTGTTACATATCTTACCAGTCCCTGAAAAATGATCCCAAACAATACTAATATGGTATGTGACATGTACACTTGTAACATGCTGTCACATATCTTATCAGTCCCTGAAAAATGATCCCAGACAATACTAATATGATATGTGACATGTATACTTGTAATATGCTGTCACATATCTTATCAGTCCCTGAAAAATTATCCCAGACAATACTAATATGATATGTGACATGTATACTTGTAACATGCTGTCATATATCTTATCAGTCCCTGAAAAATGATCCCAAACAATAATACACAATGTCACATATGCCATTATAAGTCAGTAGTGCACCAAACATGACTGAAATCCACCAGACTCCAGTGGTATCTGACTGGACTCTGACTGGACTTTCCAGTTTCCAACCAGACTTTCTGGATTCCGACTGGAAAATGTGGGGGAGTGTGATATTCTGAAAATATCTGGGTTTGTAACATGTTCCACCTTGTTCACATCTGTTCCACCTCATTCATGCCCATTCCATACCCATTCCACCTTATTCACATCCATTCCACCTCTATCCACCTTATTCATGCCCATTCTGCCTCTATCCACCTTATTCACATCTGTTCCACCCTGCTTCCACCTTATTCATGCCTGCTCCACCTCTATCCACCTTACTCATATCCATTCATGCCCATTCCACCATATTCACATCCATCCCTACTCACATCCATTCTGCCTCATTGACATCCATTCCACCCCATTCACATCCATCCCACCTTATTCACACCCATTCCACCTTGTTTCACATCTGTTCCCTGTCTTGTCAACACTCATTGTTAATGTACACCCCCATTCCATCCTGTTGTTAGAATCTCACTATTTGGCCAACTGGACACTATCCACACTAGTAGACAATCTCAGACTTCGCACTTTTAGTCTATTTGAGCAATGTCAACAAGTGTATTAACCAATCCAAGTGTAGGAGTACTGTACTTCTTCCTACATGTAAGGAATAGTGTGTTATATACTAAAATACAGTGAAATAACCGCGAGGCGTGAGTATTGGTGTCCACTATATCGCGTCCAAACTAAATACAGTACGAGGAACATTTTCTTCGCTGGGAACGAGTCCATATCTTCAACGGTTCATGAGTTATGAACAAATCTAACTTTGTACACATATTCACATGTGTGTTATCACCATTTTCAACACCTGTTCATGCCTGGTCTGCACTCATTCACTAGTTCCCTGTTATGTTTGGCCATATGTACCTGTTATATTAAATGTAAATTAATATTATTTATATTTATTGTAGGAAAACATCAGCAGCTTGTACACAGGAGGATATACAAGCAGCAGCACAGCCAACTGCACCAACAAGGTAGATAATGATATCATATATATATTTGCACTTTTTACAACAAATCACCAGGATAGAAAAGCTCTTGGATGAGAGTGGCTTATCTGTCCACCCTCCTAAGCATCCTGGTGTTGCTTCAGATGTTTCTGACACTCAGCCTGCTCAGCCTGGATGTTGTTACAACAAGTATGTGCTTCACCTATATTTTTCATCCCCTATGCCACCCCCTGTTTTATCTTTGGACACATGTTTCACTTTCCTGTACCTACATCCTGATAACCCCTGTTTCACATCTGTTTCAACTCCTGTTTCAAGCATGTTATGTATCTTTGTGTATGTGCTCCTGTTGTTTACTACCAAACACCCCCAGCACCTATATAAACCCCTAAGTAGCATTTGTAGTTCCCTAGCTTCACAATAAAGATCTACATCACTGCCATACATCAGAACCTGAGTCCAGACTTGCCTTCTGATCCTTGGCCCTGATTATCTTGCCCTCCTTGTTGAACCTTTGTCTCCAAGACCACCCACTGCCCTCTTGTTGATGTCCTTCATGTAGGACCCCCCTTGCCTTCACTCTCACCTTGTGCTCAGGCTCAACATCTTAACAGATTGCAAAGCTCTCAACACAGTGCACTCCTGGTAGTCAAACTGTCTGATAACACTAAAACATTGCTAGAGCTCTTGGAAGCCACTCACCCTTCCAACAACACACTCAACAAACAAACTCTTGACCCCTTCATCCAGAAGTTAAAATGACTAGCAGATCAAGCAGATTCCAGTCCATCTTCTCCAGAAGGACAGAGATGACAACTAGCAGTACTCCTAGACCCCCCTCATACCACCAATACAAACAGGGAAGGACAAGCAATTATGCATGAAACCTTTGGATGCTACTACAGAGAGCAAGCAATCAAATATTATCAAGAGGCCAATACCCAGCCTACACCATTGCTTCACACAGTCCCATTCCAAACTCCCACAAAGCAACAGGATGAATTGTCAGGAAAACCCTTACCTCAGAATGAAACACAACAGTCACCAATGGCAGACTCACCCAGATGCTTGAAATTTCAACTACCAAAGTTTGGATTGAGTATCAGAACCCTGACAGAACATATCTGTGGTACAAGTTCCTCAAAAGCAAAACAACTGAAGTCTCAGTTTATGGACTCCTCCTAGGAATTGTTAGAAGTATTAGGGTCGATAAGATCGAGGCTGTTGAGCTGATAGTCAAGCTAGCGTTTCCCAGTGTATAACGAGTCTTTTCGTACAAAGATCTACCTCGTACATGGCTACTATTTATACAAGATTCACTGTATTCTACCATGTTCCATGGGGTTCTACGACCCCGAGTACTTGTGATGTCATAATTAGTAAAGTGTTCCTGGAGTGATAACAAAAATATCAAAGAGTCCGGACTTGCCGCAATCACCTATTTTAACAGGAATGGAGCCAGTCCTCAATAGATAACCAAAACAACTTCTTGAAGTGGACCCTGTTGAAAGTGATGAAAACACACATGTGAATATGTGCACAAAGTTAGATTTGTTCATAACTCATGAACTGTTGAAGATATGGACTTGTTCCCAGTGAAGATAATGCTCAGGACACTGTAAATATATTGGACACAATATAGTGGACAGTAATACTCATGCCTTACGGTGCAATTACCATATTTGGTATCAATACATAGCTTTCCCTACATGTAGGAAGAAGTACAGTACTCCTACACTTAGATTGGTTGATACACTTGTTGGCATTGCTCAAATAGACTAAAAGTGCGAAGTCTGAGATTGTCTACTAGTGTGGATAGTGTCCAGTTGGCCAAATAGTGAGATTCTAACAGACCCATCACCAGAACCAGATCAGATCAACCACACACTCACAGACTCTTTGCACCACCTTATGGACATGACAACAGAGAAGTCTGGGAAAGATATTGCAGACTAGTAGGACATGACCAAAACACAGACTATCTTTGCTTCAAAGAAACCTACAAACAGTGGAATAAATTCTTAGCAATTGCCAATGGAGAATATGAAGAACAACCACCAGCAGGAAACAGTAATCAGCAACAACCCCAAGAAGAAGAAGCACCAACTCAAGAACCAGCCAAAACCCAAGAAGATGAAGAAGAACCCCCCATTGATTACTTCAAAGCAGAAGAAGAACTAATGGCAGATATGGAAACATCAAAGCTTTTTAGACAGGCAGTGGGATTGCCAGAAGACTATGATGGTGACAGGACCAAGTTCACCTTTTGGTGGCCCAACTGGGATATGAATGTATATCAGCAAAAGGAAAAATAGTATCCATCCTCACTCACCTTAACAAAGGACAGGCTAAAGAATGGGCAGAAACCAAAAAAGAATGAAATTATAGCAGGAACCCTTACCTCATACAAAATCTTTAAATGACAGCTTGAAGAAAGATTCACAGACCCAATTGGCACACAAGTTTCACTTAATGATATCCATTCCTTCACTCAGGGAAAACTATTCACCCAAGTCTACCTGGACAAATTTGAAATTTTGCACACCATCAGCCAGGTCAAGGATGAAGAAGCTTTATACCTACTCAAATGAGGACTATCCCCCAGAATCATGAGCCTCATCTATGGATCTGATCAAACAGCACCAGATACCTACAATGAATTCATAAACAAAGTATGAAAAATCACCAACAACCTAGATATCAACAGGGGATATCAAGGAAACCTCCCAGGATGAACCTCTTTCCAAGGAGAGTGATGCACAGGATCAGGAACCACTTATGGAGGGTCTGGGAAACCAATGGAAATAGATGCCATGGGACCATGATGCTACAACTGTGGATGATTTGGACATGTAGCCAAAGAATGCAAAAAGCCCAAACAAGAAAAAGGCACATGTTTTGAATGCAGAAAACAAGGACATAGTCAAAGACTGCCCAGTCAGGAAGACAAAACCAAAATTTGTAAGCAGAAAACCCTTCCAGAAATCAGTATGAAAAGAAGATATAGCTGAAGAAGAACCAGCAGTAGGAGAAATAGAACCAGAAGAAGGACCCAATTCACATTTTGGTGAAGAGGAGTAGGTGTCATACCTGCCCTCTCCCCTGGAATCTCTTGAGTATTAAATGTGTGTAAATATGCCAACAATATAGCCACTTGTCCTGCACCAACTTGAGAGATCAGTAAGACACATCAAAGTATCACCCAAGAACTGTTAGAATCTCACTATTTGGCCAACTGGACACTATCCACACTAGCTGACAATCTCAGACTTCGCACTTTTAGTCTATTTGAGCAATGCCAACAAGTGTATCAACCAATCTAAGTGTAGGAGTACTGTACTTCTTCCTACATGTAAGGAAAGCTATGTACTGATACCAAATATGGTAATTGCACCGTAAGGCGTGAGTATTACTGTCCACTATATCGCGTCCAATATATTTACAGTGTCCTGAGCATTTTCTTCGCTGGCAACGAGTCCATATCTTCAATAGTTCATGAGTTATGAACAAATCTAACTTTGTACACATATTCACATGTGTGTTTTCACCACTTTCAACATCAACCTCTACACTAGTACCCCAAGGAATCAAATGTACTGATTCTGGCTCAACTCAGAAACCATCTTCTAAAGGAAAAGGCAAAAAGGAATCAACACCGCCTTTACCCCCTGTTTCACTGTTACCACTGTTTTCACCTAGACCACCTCCACCACCTCCACCAGCTTCACCTCCACCCGATCCAGACCTACCAATGGCTGAACAACCTCATTCCAATGGATCTCCCAAGATCCCAATGCCCAAACCATTTACTGGAAAAAGGAACAAAAAAAGACCTTCTTAAGGGACTGTGAACTCTATTTTGCATTAGTACCAGGGTTCACCACACCACAACAGAAGATCGCATTTATCCTACTCCTTATCAGTAATGATGCTATGCAATGGAAGATCAACAAATTGGATAATTTTGAAGCCAATACAGATCTATGGAACAACTACACACTCTTTAAAGAACAATTCATTAAAGATTGGCAGGAAGTGGATAGTCCAGGAATGGCAATCATGTGCATTTTCAAAATGCACCAGAAGAAATTGCCTATTCAGGAATATGTCCCACATTTCAAGGAGCTTATCAAACAAGCGAAAATTGATAGCAATGCAGCTGCTATACCTTTCTTCACACAAGGCTTACAACCCAATATTATGGCTGAAATCATGATGCACAATCCTCAAACATTAGACAATTGGTACAAACTAGCTATGATAAGAAGTAATGCCAACAGCCAGATGAAGGTATTCAGCAATCTGCAATCAGCACACAAGCCATCTTCATCAAGCTGACGAAACAACACAATGGATGTAGACCTGATTACAATCAATGCAATGACTCAATCTGAGAGAGATAGACATTTTAGGGATGCTCTGTGTTTTACCTGTCACCAACTGGGGCACTAGTTCCAAAGGAAACTGGAACAAGAAAGGGAAGAAGAAGGGTAACCAATTCAGTAAGCAGTGAATCTGCACAGCATTGGAAGATTCCAATGACAAAGAAATTCCAGAAGAGAGCGAATGGGAAGAACCCACAGAAAAGAATATCTGAGCCCTCTTGAAGAAATTGCCTCTTGAGAAATGTATCAAGATGATGTCTATTGTCGAAGAAGAGGATTTTTAACAATAGGACATCTTACAGTTGAAGATGATCCTGACCAACCCAGTGTAACAATATCCAATATCCATGTAAACTCCTTATTGAATACAAAGATCCTTTTACCCATTACACTCAAGTTGGAATACCAGACTGAATCCTCAAAAGCCCTTATCAACAGTGGCACTGAAAGACTTTTTATCAATTCAAAAATCATGAATAGATGGAAACAAGTCCCCTTAAAGAAACAGATATGTGTCTGTAATGTGGATGGAACTCTTAACAAGAATGACAATATCATGCATAAATGTCTTGTCACCATGGTTATCCAGGGCAAACAAACATGTGACTGGTACAAAGTCACCAAACTAGGAGACCAAGACTTTATTATGGGACTTCCATGGCTAGAGAAGTACAACCCATTAGTTGACTGGAAAACAAAGAAGGTTGTCTTTGCAGATGATCAAATTACCAAAACTTTGTCAGTTTTGCGAGAATCACTGTTGGGTCTAGCACAGGATTCACCAGCAGAGAGCAATGAGGATCTGGTAATCAGCTATGTGATGTCACACACAGAGGCTGACAATGCCGATTGACTTCTCAGTAAATCAGGGTGGGATGACCCTGATTTGTATGTGACCCAGGATCTTTTCAGATTTTCTGTTAGAATCTCACTATTTGGCCAACTGGACACTATCCACACTAGTAGACAATCTCAGACTTCACACTTTTAGTCTATTTGAGCAATGTCAACAAGTGTATTAACCAATCCAAGTGTAGGAGTACTGTACTTCTTCCTACATGTAAGGAATAGTGTGTTATATACTAAAATACAGTGAAATAACCGTGAGGCGTGAGTATTGGTGTCCACTATATCGCGTCCAAACTAAATACAGTGCGAGGAACATTTTCTTCGCTGGGAACGAGTCCATATCTTCAATGGTTCATGAGTTATGAACAAATCTAACTTTGTACACATATTCACATGTGTGTTATCACCATTTTCAACATTTTCTCCTGCACAGCAGTTCACACATAAATATGGCTCTAAGTCTGGCTATACTGAGAAACAGAACTGAAGTGCGAGTTCTGACACAACCAACATAATCACCAGTGACACTGTCGTACCTCCAGAGTACACTGAATGGAAAGCAGTGTTCAAAAAGAAGGCTTCTGAACAGTACCCTGAATCTAGACCTTGGGACCACACCATCAAAATGAAAGAAGGATTTATACCCAAAAGAGGGAAAATCTATAATCTATCTCCATTGGAACAAAACTTGTTAGATGTTTGGATCAAAGAACAACTCAAAAAAGGCTACATTAGACAATTAAAATCACTGCAAGCTTCCCCTTTCTTCTTTGTACCCAAGGACACAAGTCAATTATGACCCTGCCAAGATTATTGTTATCTTAACAAATGGACCAAACCCAATGCATACCCCTTGCCTCTAGTCTCAGACTTACTCAACAAGGTTAAAGGTGCACAATGGTTCATGAAACTAGATCTATGATGGGGTTACAACAATGTCTGAATAAAGAAAGGTGATGAATGGAAAGCAGCATTTGTCATGAATCATGGGCTTTTCAAGCCCACAGTAATGTTCTTTGGACTCTGCAACTCTCCTGCCACATTTCAGGCTATGATGGATGACTACTTCCAGGATTTGATTTATCAAGGATGGCTCATCATCTATATGGATGATATCCTTATTTGCACAAAGACAAAGGAACAGCTTGAGCAACAAACAAAATTAGTCCTCAAAGTACTAAAGGAAAAAGATCTATTCCTAAAACTTGAGAAATGTATCTTTGCTACCCAGTGAGTGGAGTTTCTCGGCATGATTCTCCAACCAGACAAAATCAGCATGGACCTGATCAAATTAGCTGGAATATGAGACTGGCCCCCTCCAACAACAGTTAAACAGGTCTGATCATTCCTAGGATTTGGAAACTTTTACAGAAAATTCATCAATGGATTTTCCCAAATCGCCAAAGCATTAAATGACCTTACTAGGAAAGGCAAAACATTTGAATGGACCCTGGAATGCGCAGAAGCATTTGAACTATTAAAAACAAAGTTCAGCACCACCCCTGTTCTAATATTACTGGATGACACTAAACCATTCACCCTTGAAATGGACGCCAGCAAGTTCACCATTGGTGCTGTTTTATCCCAACATGACTCAAATGGAATCCTGCATCCCTGTGGATTCATATCACACTCCCTTACCCCAACTGAGTGTAATTGGCAAATCTATGACAGAGAATTCTATGCCATCATTTTTGCACTCAAAGAATGGCGACATCTCCTTCTAGGTGCCAAACACCCAATCACAATCTTTTGTGACCATAAGAACCTCACCTATTATTGTTCCCCTCAATGCTTAACTGCAAGACAAGCCCGATGGTGGAACATGCTATCACAATACACATATGCCCTTACACATAAACCTGGCACAAAGCTTATTGTCCCAGACACACTCTCACAAAGAGCTGATCACTCAATGGAAGAGGAAACCCTGGATGTTACAGTTTTTCCCCATGTGGTTTTCATAAATATTATTAGTCTTGATCTACAAGAAAATTTACGAAAGGCAACCCTGGCCAATTCACTATATTTAACTATAGTGGATTGTATTGCAAAATCCCAACTGCTACCCCTTCAGACTGCACTCTCCAATTGGACAATAAGGGATGACCTTTTGTTATACAAAAATAGAATTTTCATATGTGATACCCTGGATCTCCACCAATCCCTCCTGTCACTCATTCATGATACCCCCACAACCAGACACCCTGGATTCTTCAAGACCCTTCATTTACTCAAAGAAGAATACTGGTGGCCTGGGATGTTTACATTCACTAAATCCTTTGTTGAAGGCTGTGCCTTATGTCAACAAATGAAAGCGAACACACATCCTACCATCACTCCTTTACAACCAATTTTATCAAGTGCTACATGCCCATTTCAAAATCTTACCATGGATTTCATCACTCATTTACCACCTTCTAATGGTTTCACCTCTATTATGGTCATGGTCAACCATGGACTTACAAAAGGGGTAGTATTCATACCTTGTACAGAGAACGTTTCAGCACTTGACTGCACAACTCTCCTTTTAACCAATGTCTTCTCACAATTCAGTCTACTGGACTCCATTATCTCAGATTGTGGACCACAATTCACAGCAAAACTATTTAAGGAATTAATGAACACGTTGCAAATCAAACATCACCTTAGCACTGCCTTTCATCCCCAAACAGATGGACAGACAGAACACCTTAATGCCAAACTTGAAACCTATCTCTGAATGTATTGTACCTATCAACCAAACAAATGGCATCAATACCTTGCCCTAGCAGAATTTGTGCACAATGCTAGAATGCAAGAAACTACCAAGCATTCCCCTTTCTACCTAATGTATGGTACACAGCTGACTTTACTTCCAAAAGCTTTAAACCCAACTTCTGCACCCTCCTTAAACAAACGATTTAAAGAAATACAAAAAGCACATGAAGAAGCTTTAGCAGCAATTGGCATTGCCACTCAACAAGTAAATGTTAGAATCTCACTATTTGGCCAACTAGACACTATCCACACTAGTAGACAATCTCAGACTTCGCACTTTTAGTCTATTTGAGCAATGTCAACAAGTGTATTAACCAATCCAAGTGTAGGAGTACTGTACTTCTTCCTACATGTAAGGAATAGTGTGTTATATACTAAAATACAGTGAAATAACCATGAGGCGTGAGTATTGGTGTCCACTATATCGCGTCCAAACTAAATACAGTACGAGGAACATTTTCTTCGCTGGGAACAAGTCCATATCTTCAACGGTTCATGAGTTATGAACAAATCTAACTTTGTACACATATTCACATGTGTGTTATCACCATTTTCAACAGTAAAAGAACATGTCACACACTTCAGCAAACCCTTCAAGCTAAATCAGAAAGTCTGGCTAGAAACAAAGAATCTTAGGCTGCCCTACGAGTCAAAGAAACTTATGCCAAAACAAGAAGGACCATTCCCCATTAGCAAAATTGTGAACTCCATAACTTATCAATTAAAGTTACCAGCACAATGGAAGATTCACCCCATGTTTCATGCATCGCTTCTTTCCCATATAAAGAAATGGTCACACATGGACCTAATGACACAACACCACCTCCTGATTTGATTGATGGAGAAGAAGAATTTGAAATTGAAGCAATAATTGCACACTGCTGCACAGGATGCCACTATCAGTACCTCATCAAGTAGCACAGATATGACAGTTCTAATAATACTTGGGAACCAGAGGACAATCTTACAAATGTGGAAGACCTCCTTTATGAATATAAAAGAAGAAAGAAACACACCAACTAAACCTCATTCCTTACCCCCCCATGTCTTTTACCAATGAACAATTCAGATGCTACATCCTGACCTACTTCAGACTCTCCAATTCTATCACAACTGGATCTGGATCTGGAGAATCTCTTGTCCCCAGCCCAGCACACACAGATATGGACTATGATGAAGAATGGGATCCTCAGGAATATATCTTTGCCAGTCCTACCATGTCTGAGGATCACCCCCAATGAACGGACTCCCCACATCCTGACTCAGCAGCAGATGAATGCTCTGAGCTGCTACCACCAGTACCTCACAGTTCATCACAAGCTGGTGCTATTAGTCAGGGAAGGACTCTCACTAGTTGACAGAGCAATTTGGCTCTCTCAGAGTCAGCACCTCAGTTACAGAGACCAGACATGCCTCTCCCAACTGGTCCTGAAACTTCTGGACCCCTTACAGAAGTTAGTAACCTCCCTCTGTATGCTGGACCAATCACAACCAATATGGATGTGATCCCTATCCCCTTTGCTGCCTCAAATTCATTGTTTGAAAGTCTCAAGACTTGTGTCTCTACCACTCTGGACCTAGCAAAAGCTACCATTCCACCCAGAATGATGGATATCATCACCTTGATCTGGTTCTTAATCATAAATCATGAATTCTGTGTCACACTCATAGACCTCACAGCTTCAGATTGGAACTTTACAGCAGTACACCTCCTTGAAGCCATTGCTAATCTTAGTGCAACCCAATGGCATGAAGATATGATGTGCAACATCATCATGAACCAGTACATCGTTGATCTCCTTTACAGGTTAATTAATGCAGATGTTGAAAAATACATTCAACTGGCTCTAAATGCTCTGGTTACAAACAAGGTTAAAGTAATCCCTCCTGTTTTAGACAGATCATTATTTCTTATACACTACAGATGGACCACAACCCCTCACAAGACCCTGGATTGAATGCAAGCAGTTAGACTCATGGAAGACACTTCAGATATCGCTGAGGATATCCAATTCCATGCCTCATGTATCATGCAGCTCACAAAGCAACAACATGTACATGCACAAACAGTTTTTCCATTGGATCCCAGTTCTATCCCAGTACCAAAAGAGGATTCAACCCGATCCTTTGCCTTACAGACAGTTATTACAGAGCTGGCCAGACAAAAGATGCTGAAATCAATGTCACCCATTATCAGCCCATTTCCTCCTGCACCTACCCCCTCTTCTACCAACACTGCTCCTGGGAAATTCACCACTCCCTACCAGTGCACCCCCCATCTATGGTGAGGACACTGTTTGATCTGCAACACTCAAACTCATGAGACAATGGCACATGATGCTGCTATAGCATCCACAATCACAATGATCCCACAACCACCGCCAACCCCAGTTAAGACTCGAAAAGGAAAGAAGAAGGCTTCAGTTACACCACCTTCTCCCACCTTGACGCATGTCAACAACATCTCTAGGAATGTACCAATTCCTAAAGGTGCAATGGGTATGACTACAGAGGACATTCTCTGGCACAATAGAGAAGTAGCAATTAAGAAACCAAAGCTGACTTATCGACTGAGATGACAATGAATGACCCAGCACAAAGTAACCATCAAAGAAGATGCACTTCATACAGACCATACCAGATATGGAGACCTAGACGATGCTGGTCTAGCTAACATCACAGGAGAGCCCTACAGGGATTTTTACTAAATCATGCAAACCCCTCCGAATTGTTTCCAACAACATGGACAACTCATTTTCAATGGGAATCAAAATTCCCTCACATATGTTCTAAACTATAAAAAATCTATGTATAAATATGACAAATTTTACAAAAATATGTGTTTGAAATAGGGACATTTCAACTTAGCAAAGAGCTAATGTTACAATTAAATGTCTTTACAGTAACAACTTACAATACATTTTCACTTTTTCTCACAATATACTTGTTTATGTTGTTTGTTAACATTCTGGATAAGACTGGACTTCTATTTTTACTTTACTATGACATCACTTCAGTCATATGATCCTTCCATCATATTCCTTTTGTTTTGATTATCAATGAACATAGTAACATATACACACAAACACATACATACTCCAAGTAGTATATAAATGGTGTGTACTAGCAGTAGTACCTTAAGTTTAATCTATTCATTCTTAAACATTCACATCTGATCCTGAACCTGATCATCAGTTCTTATCAGTTCCCTCTGCCAATTCTCACTTTGGTCTTAGTCACAGGGCTTCTCAATGAGTGGGCTCGTTGTCTTAGTTCATCCCTATTGCAGGGAACTTCTTGACTGAGCATACTAAGTTCGCTTAGTGGTAACAGGAATAGTGATGTTGCAAGAATGTTCACCCCTGTCATAGGCACCAATATCAGTAAAAATATGGACTTTTCCCTTCTGTGATGAATAATCCTTGGGTTCCTCATGCCCATCACCAATATTAAACACATTCCCAAGAGCATGTCCATGGACATGACCACCTACAGTCCTTGAAGCACCTTGAAGTTCATCCAGAGAGGGAGCACCTGGGCTTCTCATGTGAATATCTGCAAGTATTCTATTAACTGACAAATCACCATAGATTTTATAGTTATGGCTCACCTTGGACATCTGGTCCTTGTTTCTTTGGTGTAGCTTGTGGGCTACTCATATGTGTTTCTATATCATATATATGAAGGTGGTTTCAACTTGAAAAAAACTGACTCACCTTCATTCTGCTCTGTAAATTCATGCTCTTCATGCTCCTCTCCCTGACTACTTGTATGTGTATGCTTGCCTATTATCATATATGGAGGTGTTTTCAGCTAAAGAGAGAAGCCAACTCACCTTCATCCTGCACAGGCTCCTCTTCCTCACTACTTGTATATTTGCCTATATCATATATATGAATGTGGTTTCAACTAGAAAAGAAGCTGACTCACCTTTATCCTGCTCTTTTTCTTCCTCAAGCTCCTCCCCACTATCACTTACAGACTTTTGTTCATGTTGGCTACTCTGGGAAGGAGGAGGCCGAATTTTGGTCACAGTACTTGCTCTGGTGCAGTGGGGAGGTGCTACAGATGTGCTAGACTCTGCAAGGATGGTCTCAGCATTGTAAAAATGGTTAATAATTGTAAAATGATAAAGTAATAACACCTACTTAGATGGGGCAGCTTTACCCTTCACTTTCTTCTGAGCCCTCTCACTCTCAACAGGTGATATGGCCCTTTTCTTGCCATGAGTCTTGGCAGGGGACTTTGGGGACTTTGGGGACTTTGGGGACTTTGGGGACTTTGCTGAGCATGTCCTAGGCATTCTAATTTGCACAAAACATGTACAAAGAGATAGTAGGACAGGGTGGGATGTGTGATTGTAAAATAGGGGCAGAGTGGGTAGATTAGGTATAACCAGGTACAAAACAAGCATACAAACAAGTACAAGACAGATACAAACAAGTACAGAATGGGTGGTTGTTGGGCAATAGTGGGTGGGGTGTGTCAGTAGGGTCATAATGACAGGCAGGACACTTACTGGGTGAATTTTGGCTGGGTTACTGAAGGTGCACAGTGGTACATGGGAAATGGGTACAAAACAAGAGGTACAGTGGGTGTGGGGGTAATAGATGCATCAGTAGAGCTGCAATGCAATGGGTGGGTGGGTCACTTACCAGGTGGTTTAGAGCTTTGGCTGTGCTAATTAAGGTGCATGGTGGTGTGTTGAGTGATGTGGGTGTAAAATGGTTGGGTGATGGAGGTGTGATGGGTGCAGCAGGTGTGGTTGGAGGTGCAGTGGGTGTGGGGGTACAACAGATGC
>QFEO01011231.1:0-32292 GCA_003316615.1 Amanita pseudoporphyria | reverse complement strand
AGCGCCGTTGACTGCTGTTTTCTATCATTGGGTAGCGGGAACCTTATTCATGTGCGTTCCGTTTTATGCTTGAAGTTTAAAACCTTCTCACACTCTGCCACAGGTACGCCTTCGCTGTCCTCTTATCTGGTTGCCGGAGCGTGATGCGTCCTGGAGCCATGTGGTTTATTAAAGATCCTCAAGACCAGAATTCACACCCTATTCGAGATATTCTCGATCGACCTGCATTTACACAACTGCGCAAGATTGGCATCAGTGCCGTGATGTACTCTGCAATGGTCGTGTGCGTGGTCGGTAGCGTGGCCGGATTATTGATACTAGGTGACAAATCTATTATGCCTTTCCGGTGGAAGAACAGGTATTAGACAATTCATTTCGATGAAATTTGATTCTGACTTGTATTGAATTGCAGAGAACCCCTGTCACATGTACCCGTCGACCTTCTTTTCCTTCATTTGGTTCTGCCGTACACGATGCGTTACTTCCGCCCGAAGAAGATGGTCAAGAAATTTGCCACGGCCATTTGGAAGCGCTTGGCAGGAAAGCTACGCTTGACATCTTATTTCTTTGGTGGCCGTTATCCTTCAGAGGAGTACACGCCGAAGACATGGCAAGAAGCGTTCATGCGGTCGCCCGACGACTTGGCCGATGCCGAGCATGTCTTTGATGGTTCGTTCCGTCGTGTGCCGGCAACTGACCAACTTGCGCTGCCTCGGGATATGAAAGCCACTGCCGCCGTTACAGAATCCGGTGAACCTGTCCATGAAGAGGCTCAGAAGTTGATCAGGATGCAAGACGCAGAGGCGGTAAAAGCGCATCGGGACGTCAAAATGGACTATATGGTGGTCTACATTCCTCCGCACTTCCGCTATCGTATTTTCTGCTTCATTGGCCTAATGTGGTGCATTTGCGCTATGCTTCTGGGACTCGCGGTCGCTCTTCCGATACAGCTTGGACGGAGCTTCTTCAGACTGTTTACCACGCGCGATATCCATGACGGATATTCCTTCATTATTGGCTTTTACCTGTTATGGCTTTGCTATATCATCGGGAAAGCGGTTGACAGATTGGACAAACGCCGACAAAGACGAGGCAATGAGAGACCTCGCGCCGACATCCGCATATTCGTCATCAAAAGGGGCCTGCTATGGTTCGCAAAGACCTTATATATGGTCCTATTCCTTGGTATCGTCATACCAACACTCGTCGCCCTCATCGTCGATCTTTATATCATCCTACCCCTGCGATTGACGCTCAAGCCTGACATGACTCCTCGCATTCGTATTGTTGATACCTGGGCCCTGGGACTGTTATACGCAAAAATTGTTATCCATGTCCACCGCATTCATCCTCCTAATCAGATTACGCGGGGGCTACAGCGGGTTAGTAGGACTTACTTTAGGGTACAAGAACGGAGACTAATCTGGACTTGACAGATAATGGAGAATGGCTGGACGCACCCTGACCCAATTACAACCACAAAAGAAGTTATTGCTCCGCTTGTGGCTGGCCTACTGGGCATGATGGTTGTCCCGGTGGCTTTGTTCAAAGTAGCAGGCGTCTTGTTCCCGGGTGCAGAATTGGACAACAAGTTTATTTGTAAGTTGATCGAGCAATTGCTAGGCTGTTGACTTATTGCATTGTTCTTTAGTCATGCATGTCTATCCGGGTATATTCGTATTCGTTGGCTTGATGCGTTCAGCCGTGGTTCTTTTTGACGTGTTGTCAACTTGGTCGCAGACAATCCGGGACAAGGAGTTCTTGGTGGAGATGAGGTTGATGAATCATGATAATGGAAAACCTGAAGCAAAAGATAATTCATTATCCGAAACACAAGCAATAGGCCGCGCTGAGGCACGGTAAAAAGGACATGGGAACAATTTGTAGCCATCATCTGCCTTGCATTTCAAATGTTATTATTGTATTCACAATGCTTTCGAGGAAATACAACTAGTTATTCAAAACTGTATTCGACCACACAGCACGCTTTGATCATAGTAATAACCTTGCCGTTGATTAAATGTACAAATACAAAAAGGTAGACGTAATACAACAGATGAAAAGATGTCCAAAAAGATACTCTATGCACCGAAGCCGTACAATGTGCGACCTGATCGCTTGAGAGCATACACTACATCGAGTGCTGTGACAGTTTTACGCTTTGCGTGCTCAGTGTATGTTACTGAATCACGAATGACCTAGAAGGATGTAAGTCAAAACCTAAAACGGAAGGACAAAACAACACACGTTTTCCAGGAAAATCTTGAGGACACCACGTGTCTCTTCATAAATGAGACCGGAAATACGTTTCACACCTCCACGACGTGCAAGACGACGAATGGCAGGCTTTGTGATACCTGTTAAACGAGTCAATGACATACACACATGTGAAGTGAATTATGTACCTTGAATGTTATCCCGGAGAATCTTACGATGACGCTTGGCACCACCTTTGCCGAGGCCCTAGCCAGAATATTCAATACACTTATCACAAAGATATCAATTTCAAAGTCTTACCTTGCCACCTTTTCCGCGTCCAGACATGTTATTCGGTTAAAGTATGAAAAAAACGGTTGGAAGGCTCTGAGTGCCTGATGTAATGAGAGTTAGAGGTAGAACGTAATTACTCCGATTTGAGTCATTTCCTTTATATATGTGCACTGGCCGCCTGTGGCTGTGCCACATTTCCTTTGTTGATCGTGTGGTGTCGCGTCAGGTGAGTCACGTGCGTGGCGCGAGCGAAATCATATATAAAGCTAACCGTACCGTACATATCTTTTTTGTCATTCTTCCAAGCTACTCTCAACTTGAAGACATTTATCGTTTCTATTGCATAAATGGCACGTACAAAGCAAACAGCTCGCAAGTCCACTGGTGGTAAGTATTAGCCGCTTCATGTTTGGCGTTGGCATTCGCTCAACTTCAGAATAGGTAAAGCACCTCGTAAGCAACTTGCTGCAAAATCACAAGCTCGCAAAACCGCCGTAAGCTCTTGTTTATCAGTTATAAGGCGTGTTTATTTATCACGTTTAGGCCGCAGCTGGCGGTGTGAAGAAGCCACATCGTTTCAGGCCCGGTACCGTCGCCCTACGTGAAATTAGGCGGTACCAAAAATCAACTGAGTTGCTTATTCGCAAGCTCCCCTTTCAACGTCTTGTTCGTGAAATCGCCCAAGATTTCAAGGTATTGCCATTAATGCGACCGCTATTTGAACCGTCCGCTGATCGTTTATTAGACTGATTTGCGTTTTCAATCATCGGCTGTCATGGCTCTCCAAGAAGCTGCAGAGGCATACCTAGTGTCTCTATTTGAGGATACAAATTTGGCTGCTATCCACGCTAAGCGTGTTACTATTCAGCCCAAGGACCTGGCACTTGCTCGTAGACTACGGGGCGAGCGGTTGTAGATTATTTTTCCTCTTCATTGCTATTGTATAAGTAAATTTGTACCACAATCATCTGTTTCCCCCTTGCATGCCTCATGCACATCACATACGTGTCTACCTTAACATACAGGGCTACGAACAAATATAATGGACAACCAATGTATGTGGATGTTGAATGAAAATTGATATTGGATTGGAGGGTATTAATTACTTTCTATCTTCCGATACTTGATGAATAAAAAAACAGCCCAGTTTCTTAACTTCTGTATAATCACCTTGACCGTCTTAATCGGGTGACCCTGTGCACCGGGGATGTTCAGTAACCATTGTTCACATCGCCTAAACATTTCCCGGGATGGAAATACTTCCAAAATCTCGCATTCGAACTCTGGAACTGCAAGCTTGTACTTGCGCCATATTTCATCGCCGGAACCATCTGTTGATACGGCCTCTGTTCCAGGGCAAGGGCCGGTTCCTACGGCCAATAATTCGAACGCTGGCACCTTTAGGATACGCCTAAATATCTGTCCAATGGCGTACTTCTCTTCCAGGAGGAGGCGCGCACACTCCGCTGATGCAACGCGCACAGTGGACGTTGCTGTGCATACAATCTTGCCTTCGCACAAAAGAATCACCTGTCGTCGTTGAATGATAGGGGTATCGGGCGACGCGGATGCTACCGCTGCTGCGTTTGGCAGTGAAAGTGGAACTAGTTTGGTATTCGGTGTCCCTTGGGTATACGAATCTGAGAAGGCAATAGAAACTGTGATTGGGCGAGCAAAGAATGCGCTATTGGAATGCATTTTAGCTCCCGCAAATATTGTTCGTGAATAGACAAACCTTAGGCTGCGCTGCAAGTCCGCTTGGGCAGACAAGATAACACGCTCAAGGCCAGTTATTTCGGGAGGCCATGGGTACTAAAACGCCTTTATGAGATAAGGATATGTATAATGATTAACTGATACTTACGCCGAAGCTAGTAGACCTTGCGCTGTATGTATCAAAGGAGTTCATTGCTGCTGGTACGGTTGAGACGTAGGTGGGCTCCAATGCCAGTACTCCCCAGTCGCCCCTGACTCTATGTTTCGTTGCATCAAACGTTCTAGTTTATATAAAGCATTGCAATGGTTGGGTCCTTGAAGGCCGAGCAAATGGAATGGTTGTTTGTTTGTAATGATGTTACACTAGCGCCGCTTCTTAGAATAATTCATTCGGACTTCACTTCCTCCCACTGCGTGCCATCCCTTGCGGTCTCACAGGGTAGTATGGAGATGGGTGACTGTCAATTTTCGCAGAAGACATCGCCGAATGGTGCACTTTTGGTAGCCCAAGTTCAAGCTTTTCTGGCCGCTGCGGAGGATGTGGATATAGACCCCGAAACCGTAGAGGACCTACTTGAAACATTCTCTGAGCACCAAACGGTGGACGAAACCGTCGTGGTCCAAAATAAAACTGATGGAGACAGCGATGATGACAGCTCTACAATTGCTGATAATCATGACTCGGACGACTTAGATATCTCCGCTCTTTTTGGCAATCGGGACATTGGCAAGTCATATGTGTATCGCTTTCATTAATAAAAGGCTAACCATATTCAAGATGTGTGGACCAAACAGGAAATTGGTCATCTACTAAGGCATCTTAAAGAGCATGGTGCGTGCGCTAACGATCCGGAACTTTCTCCTGATGACATTGGATATCACAAGGAATGTCGTCTTTCATCCAGAAATACGTTCTAGAGCGTAAAATACCCATACCAAAGTTATTGCGCGCTTTCGGGGTAAATTTGGTTCGTGTTTTGCTTCACTTTGGTAGACATGAATAGCCATTAAAAGCGCTGATAGTGTCCTGAACTACAAACTAAGCGTCTTTCAACATTACTGTACTTTTTGAGAGTGGTACTGTCTCATCAGTAAGTGGATGCACGATTCTTTTCCTCCTCTTGATCTAAGGAGCAATGGAGGCTTCGCTTGCGGGAAAAGTTGCCTCAGTACAATACAATTGAGGATGCTCTACAGCTGATTTGCAATTCTCAACGAATGTTGATACTGACAGGGGCAGGAATTAGTATGGTTTCACTTCCCACTCCTTGTCCTCCAATTATAAACTGCTTTATAGGTGTTTCATGTGGTATTCCAGATTTTCGATCCAAGGACGGAATATATGCAGGTTTAAAAGCAAATGGCGCATATGATCTTGATGATCCGCAACAGATGTAAATACGGCCTTGCTCTTCTCATTAATTGCGCCTGATATGCGTTTTCTTGTAGGTTTGATATATCATATTTCCGAGAAAACCCTCTTGGTATGGAACCATCCTTGTAATAACCTGTTCTTTATACATTAATTGCTACAAGTTTTCTAGTAAGACATCGTAGTACTCCATCTTTTCCGATATATTCGTTAACAAGTGGTGTGCCCAAGTTCTTTTGCTAGGTGATCAGTCACTCGACTTCTGGTATTGTGAAAGTTTAACTGGCCGACAGTAAAATATACCCGTCAAATTTCGTACCGTCACCTTGTCACCGATTTATAAAGCGTGTAGAGGAAAAAGGCAAGGTGCGTAGTTTGACAGGGCCACGCGATACGTCTAAACGACCAACTGTACACAGCTACTACGGGTATGCAACGTTAACGTGCGACCTATCACTAGCTTACTATCTCGAGTCAGAATTATACACAGAATATAGATACTCTTGAGACCCTGGCAGGCGTTCAGCGTGTGCTCCAGTGTCACGGATCGTTTGCCACAGCTAGCTGTCTCCAGTGCCGTCGCCGCGTGCCAGGTACTGAGATAGAAGTTGATATAATGCGACACCGTGTACCACTGTGTACCGTTTGTAACCCGCCCACTACTGCCGTTAAAGGAAAGAAAGGCAAGAGAGGTAAGAAAAAATCGAAAGACAAGTGGAACAGTGACGTCGAGGACGAGAGTGATGTTCCAGAATACCCGGCCGGGATAATGAAAGTGAGCTCAAATTTGGAGACACAGGCTGCGGCATACTGAAAGGATTGGAAATGTCCCAGCCTGATATCACATTTTTCGGCGAAAAGCTCACGGATGAGTTTGACCATTCTTTGGAAGCGGATCGGGAATGCGTTGATTTGCTGCTTGTCATTGGGACGTCACTCAAAGTCGCACCTGTTGCCGATATCCTGAGTAAGCTGCATTGCTCCCTTTTGTAGCAATTCGAAGCTGACTTTTATCCAGCCCATCTACCCCATTCTGTCCCCCAGGTCAGAAAACCTGCTTTGACGTTTAATCTCTTGAATCTAAGCTTGCCGTGCAGATTCTCATCAACAAGACGCCAATTCGACATATTAATCCCGACGTATGCTTGATGAATACAAAGAATTCAAGCTACTAATCGTTCTGCAGATTGTTTTGCTCGGAAATGCCGACGATATTATAGTACATCTATGCAGAAAACTCGGCTGGGAACTGCCACCTCCGAAAGAACCCTTGCCTACACAAGAATCGTCCAAGCCATATCCGTCGCGGAATAACCTGAAAAAGAGATCAACATCAACCTTGAAAGAGGACCAGGAACCGTTGAGGGTAGGAAATAGGTGGGTTGAGAAACTATTGCGCCCCAAAACGCATTATGACATCGCTTCACTAGTCATGTATGGTTGTTTGAGGGTGCAGAAGGTGGCAAATGGCTACAAGAATTTCAAGAGAAGCTGGATCTAAATGAGATACCGGACGGGTTATCATCACCTATAGCATCGGAAACCGTGAAGTCTGTAGCACCCGAAATTGATGAGAGCAGTCAGAGGCCCAAGAAACAACGAACGCAATGATGATACGCATTCTAGAGTATAGGTGGTAGTGTACAGAGCATTTTGTTACATTGTTAGCGTATTATTTGATCTTTAATTGTACGTATATTTGATCAGACTTTTCCGAACCTTCCTCATGAACCCCGTGTCATTGACACGACTCGAATGCTGATTCGGCGGCCGCTGCTCACATTCGTGAACTCTGTAGCAGCCCAGACATGTGCCTTACCTCGTATGTCCCCAGTCGCGGTCAGCTCGACGTCGCGTTGGTCTGTTCTAGGCAAGAGTGCAAGACGAACGATAATTCGCCCGCCTGCGACGCGCCAAAGGGCGAATTCTTATAATTCATCAACCCATGGAAAACCAGAATCTTCGTTGGACAACATGGTTGTCCAGCCGGAAGACAAATCATGGTCTTTGGACGACTATGACCGCAGGCCTCTGGATCATGTCGTATTTCTGAGAAAGCTCGACTGGCTGCTACGTTACGGGGTGGGATATAAACTCGTCAACGTGCGGCCGGATGGGTTCGTTCTAGTGGGAGATATTGTAAGTCCTTGCTTGAGCAACTGTATGCTCGTCGTTCGGTGCTTAACATGCCAGTAGCTGGCTCTACGCAAGTTCCGTGAATACGATATCATGTCGTTCCGAATATTTTTAAGGGAAGACGTTCTGAAGAGGTTTGAGCTGAGACATGAACTGTGTTCGGAGCCAGATGTCAGGCAATGGCTTGTCAGACTAGCTAGGGGGAAGATGGTGATACCCGTTGAGGTATGCTTATGAATCCCCTCACCATTTCCGCGCTAACATTCGTTTACCCAGGGGGTAGACCGTGGAAATAGAAAGTTTGTGTTTATAGAAAACTTGCCACGGGTTGCGCAGTGTACGCTCTCACTAGATGGATGGCTATATGCCAGTACGTAAAATATAGAATTGGTAGGCTGCAAGCATTCATGCGCGTTCACAGGTCGTCATGGTATCCGCAGAGGTTCAGATGGTCTGATACGTCTGCACGCAGTTCGACGCAACGCTTTAGAAGGCACGTTTTACTGATTATTAGCCGATCACTTGCGTAACCTGATGTCAACTCAGTTGAATATGGATCAAGTTGCTGTGTGGTTCTCGTCGATGTAGATCTCCATGCCGCTTTCTGTGCGGGCATCTCATTCTATATTGCAAAGAACGATAATATTATCACGGAAGGCGATGCTGGCGGTGTTCTTTCGTCAGTATACTTCAAGGAAGCAGTCAAAGTGGAATGTGAACGCCAGCAACTTGTTTGAACCCGACTCACGCTTGACAACGTGAACGACATGATGCTGACTAAATGCCCACTGGTGACCCCGGTCGTGTGTCGAGCTATCGCGACCTCATGTCCCCAGGACCCTGGGTACTGGCCCTTAATCCAAGAGATTATTGTAACATAATCCATTTGGATGTTCAAGTACAGTCTATTTACAGGGTAATACAGCGCACTCCCAGTAAGCATCACGTTTCACTTCATACACGGCTACCATACACAATCTCAGGTGATACACCGGCCTGGCCCTTGCGGATGTTTGCCTGTGCCCACCTGTAATAATCGTTTGGAATTGGTTAATAGTTCAAGACTGCTTTCTAAGGACACGTACTTCTTGATTCTAATGGATTCAATCTGAATGAAGCCAGTAGTATCGGAGGGCTCGAAGCCACCAAGTTCATCCATAGATGATTGGCGTTCGTCATAGAGACCCTGGAGGAAGACACCGAATGAAGTGGAGGCGAAAATCAGCGATAAAGACTTACCTCGTCACTGTACCTTCCCTCAATGATAACATTGCCCTTGTACAGTTTCAACCTTACAGTCCCATTGACAGTCCTCTGGCTGGCGGGTATCGCACTAGTTACAAATTCCCTTTCCGGCGTGAAGAAGTGGCCGTTGTACAGAATTCGACTAAGCTCAACAGTGATAAATTGGTCCCGGAGTGCTCGGACGTTCCTGTCAAGGGTGAGACCTTCTAAATCGACATGTGCGGCGCGCAAGATAGTTGCTCCCGGAGACTCGTAGCAACCGCGGGACTTAACACCGATAAATCTATTTTCGACGATATCAATGCGACCGATACCGTGCTTCCTCGCGAGTGCATTCAATTTAAGGAAGATATCGACCGAATCAGTGTACTCTTTGTCCTCGCCTTGTACCTTGACCTTGACAGGCAGGCCCTTTGCAAACTCGACGCTAATGCGTTGAGGCTCTTGAGGCGCATTTTCAGGATCGGTTGTGAGTTTCCACATGTCCTTCGGAGGCGTCGTGTTCGGATCCTCCAAAATGCCGGCCTCGTAGGAGATATGGAACATATTCTCATCCGTCGACCAGGGCTTAGCGGTGGTTTGGGTGATAGGAATGTTGTTCTTCGTGGCATATTCAATTAGAGCCTGACGGCCGGCGAATCGGTTGTAGAATTCTATCACAATTGGTGAGCGATTTCAATGATAAACAGGCGCGACTTCGCTTACCAGGAATTCGCCATGGAGCAATGACCTTGATATCGGGCTTGAGACCGTAGAATGCAAGTTCAAAACGAACTTGATCATTGCCCTTCCCTGTGCATCCATGAGATACGTAGCTGAGAAAAGGTTGGTGAGTGAAATGTTCGCTTGTAGCCCATATATTACTCACTCGCAGCCCTCCTTATCGGCAACATCCATCATTCCACGCGCAATAACCGGCCTAGCAAGGGATGTTCCGAGTAAATAAACATTCTGCAGCAAGTGTTAGCTTGTAACATTGAGATGTGGCATTTGATTGAACCTCGTAGATGCAGTTCGCCTGGACAGCGGGGTAAATAAGCTCTGTTACAAACTCTCTTTTGAGATCCTAAAACCATTTCAATGCCTGTCTCAACTGGAGATAAAAGTGCCACAGACCTTCAAAAAGAACTTTTTAGCGCCAATTCCTAAAGCTTTTTTCTCGGCCGCGGCAAAGTCCTGTGATCAATGGCATCAATAATGATTGGGCGCGGCATCAAACGTCAATACATACCTCCTCCTGGCCGACATCAGCCAAGAATGCATACACTTCATATCCCTGCTCGATCAACCAGGCGAGGATACAGGATGTATCTTTGATTTTTTGTTGTTTCAGGGGCGCAAATATCTTACCTCCGAATCGACTCACCTAGACCACCAGAGTAGGCCAGTAACACGCGTCCGGATTTTGCGGCCATATTTCAATGAGCTTGGTTAAGAAAACGTATGAAACCAAGATGATCGAGATATCTCGGTTCACTGGACTTTATGTAGATCTTTGAGCGTGGTGAGTACCTTCCATATCCGTCCTTACGATGCTAATCGATGACTCAGTTACCCCGTTGTCCTTCCTATTGTTGCTAATTCATACCTTTGCCAGTCTCCCTTGTGTCTTCTGAACGCTACCTTGGTCCCATGATATCAGCAGGTTATTCAGCTGATCCAATTCGCGAACATTGAGTAAAGGAAGGTCACTAAGCTTCCACGCAACTCCTCAATCCCTGTGGTTTAGCTTCCGCAGAGTTTGCAAATGAGAATTTTGGTTCACGGTGGTACCAGCAAAGATTCACTTCTGGAGCTCGAATGCCAGGTATTCTAGTGCTCGAAGATATACGTCGCGAATGCTCCAAGTGCACGACGTCTTGATTCTTGAAAGGCAGCGGTAAGGTGTTCATATACACTGTCCAATGGCAAAAGTCCACTCGCGCTAGGCATGGGACAGGTACAGAGATATCACCCGTTGTTGGCACGGGTCTCGTTTTGTTGAGTAGCTCAAATGAAGTCATGCTTGGGTATAACGATGCTGCGCATGATTGCCAATAGGCCTGACGCATCTGACGAGAAGCTTTCCCTCCCTCATGATCTTCTGGAAGCCAAGTAATATCTCCCAGACTGAAAGCGCTGCGGTACTCCTTAATTTGATTTGAATCCAGTCCTCGGACAGGAGCTTAAACATCATGTGCAATGGAAGCTTTCATTACTGTACTCTTACCCCCCTGGTTTAAGCAGGCGCTGCGTATGGTTGGCAGTTAGTTAGTGCAACACGCGTTGTGTTCTGCTTGGACGTCCAAGACAGCTGGAGTCATCATTGCCTGAATGCTCCAGGCCTAATCGATAATCTGCGGAATGCTACGTGATGCCTGAGCTCATCAGGCACAGTATTATTGTTGTCCACACAAAGCATATGAGCCACCACCATACCAACACTCTTTCTTTCTCCTACAGTGACTTCGACGATGCCGTCCGAATCCCAGCGCAAGCTAAAGTCCTTCATCCGCAACAGTCTTATGTTTCCTGGCACAATGAGACCCAGTACAGCCAGTAGTACACCCCCCAACAACACTTCTGCCGATACCGTGACCAATCGAAAGACAGTATCCACTACCAATATGCAGCCTGAAGCATGGATGATAACACCCCAGCAGGAACCCGAAGAAAGTAGACAAGTAATTGGGGCCAATGTCCCGAATGTAGCTAGCCCGTCTCGCCCCTATGCGTCTCCACGTGTTCCCAACTTGCCCCGTTTGTCGCCAGAGCATGTGCATATGGCCTCTCATCGTCAGAACAAGAAAGGCAAAGAGAAAGTCACTAATGATGACCACCGATTGCATACGCATCTTCTTCGACGACATTCCCATGGCTTGTCCGTAAGCGAGGCTCTAGATAATGATAAGAATAAAGTGCCCGCGGAGAAACTTAGCACTTCCGGTCCAATCGCGCTAACCGAGCTCGAGCGCCTCAAGAAAGAGATTGAATTGTTGAAGAGGACGGTGCATGAGCAAAGAAAGGTTATTAAGAAGCAATCAAAGGTAAGTGTATGTGTACTTGGGAAGGAATATAACATTCATAACTTTACTAGAGGAATGAAGAGCTAAAGAATGAAGTCGCCACTAGCTCTACTGTGAGAACTTTCATGCCTATACAGGTTTACGTTGATCCTGTAGACAGGCCCTGACGGAGAAGGACACTGAGCTAACAGCGAAAGATGAGGAGCTAGGGAAAATGAAAGACAAGTTTGGGAAAGTTGAAAGCGTAGGTGTCTGGACAATTACTTCCGAAATACTTCCGGCTCAGATTTAAGCTCCCCTGTAGACTTTGTCCTCATTTGAAACAATTTTTCAATGTCAAGTATGCATCGAACTAATGCGTCGGCCATACGTGTACGTTTCGTACAGCGCAGTGTAACCCAAATTATACCTAAGCAATTCATTCATTCAGCCTGCCACCCTGTGGTCATGTGTTCTGCCTGTCTTGTCTCCAGGAATGGTTTCGAAGAGCACCCGCCGCGGATTACGAGGACGAGGAGGACTTGGATGATCCACGCTACATTTTACGACGGCCCAAGTCTTGCCCTTGCTGCCGTGCCAGAATCACACATCGACCTATTCCTTTATTTGTGCTCAAAGCAGCTACTAATGCGTTGGCGACTTCAAGAGCCCAACTCCTTGGAATAGAATGTCGCCCTGATAGTCCCGTTCCTGACAATGACGAAGATCCTTGGAAAGGAATATTTCCTTCTAGCGAAGACAACGACGATTCTACTTCTGAAGACGAGGAATCATCGTCTGAATCAGCAGGCCGTGACTCTCTAACAGAGTCTGACGACAGGCTGTTCGTCGGTTTCGCCCCTTATGCTGACGATCTACCAGACTCTGGTTTTGAGAGTGCTAGTGGCAGTGGGAATCTCTCCGACCCACAATACAGTGATGATAATCATGGCTACGGTAGCGACGATGACGATATCTATGTCCGACCTCGATGGCAGCCTGCTTCTCGCTATGTAAATTTTTACAGTGACATCGATAATCGCAATGAAGAAGGCAACGGCCAGACGATCTCGCTCCTTCGGAGAGGTTGCCCTCTGCAGATGATTCCGTCATTCCATATGACGTACTCTCGTAACGAAGGGATCACCGCTTATGTTCCCTCTTTTGAGCCAACCCGATTCTTAGACGAAGGGGACATGGATATCGGGATGATGAGTCGAGTACTTCTTGGATGGAACATCGAGGTCGAGGAGGAGATCGACAATTATGGCTATCATTTCATGCAACAGACATTGACAGAAATCGAAGATTTTCCGGATAGGTGGGAGATACGACCGCGGCTGAGCGCTTCCGTCCCCGGGTTGTATGATGCCATACGTCTTGTGAGGCTGTCTGAGGTCGAGGAGTATGATTCAGATCTTGCATCGTATTTGGAAGGTGTTGAGCTAGACTAGAAGATACATCCCAAGTTTGTATTTTAGCGCAATCTGTAATTTGCAGTGTACATCTATGGTGGAAAGTTCGGACCGGGATTGCTGTAACCTCGATCTTTGGACTTGTTTTCAACCAAATATGTCAGGCACATTGATGCACTAGCGCGATGTACGGAGGCGAAAGGCCTTTTATCTTTCACATCTGCTCTTAGAGCAGAGGGCAAGATACGGGCCTGTGGACCGTTCGGCGACCATCCCACAAGTGCTTTTCCTATCTTTTTAGAATAAGCCTCCTCGAGTGTACTGTATTTAGTGGACCATAAGTATTTCTATGCAATAAAAGAGACCATTTGGCGGCATATGTCCGGCAACGCGGAGTATGAATGGTTATAGCTGATGGAGTTCCAAACATCGAAATGAGGCGCTTTAGCAGCACTCATGCGCTTCATTAACACTGCACCTTGTAGGATCAGGTTGTATAAATTCGTGCAGAAATTATCTTGAGCTATAGACGAAGCGATAATGGTAGCGACTCAATGGGGCGTGTCAAGGTCATACATAGGTCAACAAGGATAAACATCTTTACGCGAGTTCAGATTGTCCTTTCAGAATTGCCTTCAATGCCCAACAAAAAACATCTCAATCTTGCACCCCCGTTGGTGGAAGAAGGTAAATCTGATACTCTCGCACAAGTTGGCCAAGCTATAAGCGCGTCACTATCTCCGCGTGATAGTTCATTGGCGATATACGTAACAAGAGAGGTGCGCGTGACAACTTGAATTTCGGACGAGTTAGTGGAATACTCATGCTTATCAGTAGCCAGGTCAAGTAGGTCAGCCTCGGAACGCTCGGAGAGAAAAGCAACCGGTCTACTTCGCCAGCCTCGACGAGCCATCAACCCATGAAAGGCGCCTTGTGAATAACATTCTGCTCTACTAGTTCGCGTCGAACTCTCTGACCGGATTATGTAGTTCATCACGGACACTTCCATAATATTCGCGGCGCTGCAAAATGTATTAAAAACTGGGCGTACGAAGGAACCCGAATGGTGAGCAAAGGTCCAAATTCGAGTGGCATGTTCACGTCATCGCGTTCATTGTTTACTAGGTTGCAAAGCGAACAGACCCTAAACATCATTCGCAAGCTGGCAATAGACTACGTGAATTTTATAAAGGAATGCTGGGCGCATGCCTCGGTACGTATTTCGATTTGGATAACATACGTTCCATTCATATTCATTTGAACTAGCAAGTCACACTGCACCCTGACCTGCGATTGCAATTCAGTGGAGATCACTATCGAAAGCTATATACATGCTTCTCGTTATTCATTGTCTTATACCTTCCGGAGCCTGGCTATGAAGATGCGCCGGTGGGAGACGACCTCATGGAGTGGCAAAATACCCATTTCATTGAACCTTCTACAGAAGAAGGTGACCACCTTAGCGCCTTGGAGCGGCCCTGGCAGGATGATAACTTTTGGCCATACATGACGCGGTACGTAAGATATTTAACTCTGTGATCGTATTACAGACTAGTTTTCGCAGGACAGTGCTCCGAGGATTATCGAAAGCATCTCTGTTCTTCTTGGATGCCCTCCAACAACATCCTTTGGAAGATTTGCAACAATTAGCCGGAACGCTGGGCAGACTTGTAGGGTCACAGCCTCGGTTGCAAAACTTTACGGCAGAACGGGATTTCGTATTGGCATCAAGAAGATGGAGTAATCAAGTTAAAGCCCTTCGTATCGAAATGGATCGCGTTCCCGAAGGCAATCGTTTTGACGAATTTGAAAACTGGTGGGACCGTTTGAGTGATGTTGTTGCAATTTTAGAAGGGCGGACCGATATCATTCAACGTGTTTGCGAGGAGCTCGGGGCAGACTGGAAGGAAGTTTGCACTACACGGGGCGTGTTCGTTGATACCCGCCTACGAAGGCAAGACCTACCGTAAGTGATGTCCTATTTGCCATATCCACGGGATATCATGGGTGGAATGACAGGGAAATCGTGAGTCAAGTATTGGATGATATGCCTACAGACCCTACGAATCTTGAAGATATGTTCCATACTGCGTTGTTTTCTGGACGACCGGAACAAGCTCTCCAATATGCATACGAGCTAGATCCTTGGCTCTCCGCACACCTTGTAGACATAATGGACGCACTAGGGTTAATATCCGACAATAACGACGAGTGAGTAATAAGTATCTATGGTTCTTCTTAATTGATTTATTCCACCAGCTCCGGTGTATCTACGCGAGATCAATACGTTCTTGCATACGCCGAATACCTGCACTCTGGTCCGGGGCTGTGGCGGATGACCGTCAATTATATGTACTCCTGTAGTGAGGTCGGAAAGCGCATGGCGGACCAAGTTCTGCTCCGCGTACCTCTAAAACTCCACGAACAGAATAACTCTGATATGGATCAGAGAATCCGGGCAGGTGATGTAGTTGGCGTTCTCAAGGATGTAAACGAGACATGCTTCCAACATCAAAGAGAAGCGGTAAGGCGAACAATTTGCAGAGTAAGTGCGCTTCCCGCCTAAATGTGTTCCATAATTTCATATGCATCAATCTAGATTGCTGCTCAGGCACTTGTACGAGAAAAAGATTATGGGTTAGCAGTGTCATATTGCACGTCAGCAGAAGATTGGTCAGGGCTCGGGCGCATAGTAGACCAGGTGCTGGAAGAATACGTAACAAGCGGTAAGCTCTCATACTGTGTGAGAAAAAAAAGGCTATGATGCCTATTCTGGTATCCAGGGCCGGAGAGTTTCGCAAAATGTGCATCAACTATAGCACCTACCATCCAGCGGTTACATACGCAAAATGTGCAACAAGGCATTTTTGTTCACCACTTGCTGTTTGCTGTTCGCTACGCACAGTTCCATGAGCTTCGGTGGCAAGGCAACTTCACAGATGCCGTGCTGGAACTGGTGTCCATCTTCTACGACGATTTAGCACCAAAGTCATGGTGGGCGGTCCTACTGAACGATTCAATAGAATTACTTCAATATGGTAAGCGACCGTGTTTTACCTTCCGCGCATATAACTAGAAATGGTATGGCAGATCAAGCCCTGCTGTTTTCTGCTACGGCCGTGAATGAGTTGATGCGAAAAGTTGACGATGTTGTCACGAGGACATCATTCGGGGATGTCGATTACCTCGGGACTCTGATGCGATGCTTGAAAGGGGGTGAGAAGGAGGCACTGAATAGGTTGAAACTAGTGCGCATTGCCTTGGCAAAATATTATGCCAGATGTACGATAGCTAATGTTGGATAATTCGGATGTACATGCCGCAATATGAACAAACCTCTACCCTGCGATAATAGATTTCGCAGACTCACACATATAAGCCTAAAATGATGTGCGTCCGCTAACCAACGTCCACATAGTTATGCGGTCATAAGAACCACACAAGCACAATGCTATGAAAGCTACACCATTTTTATGATTCCTAAAAAGCGTAGGTTGTCTTCCTTTTCGAGGCGGGTGAGCGTATTTAGTTACCTATTCACAACGTTCCTTCAGACTGCGGAAAAATAGCGCCGATTATTGCGTCAAACGCTCACCAGAGAGTACTATATAATGTCTGGATGAGCCACCTCCAACTCCATTCAAGGACAAGTATACCAGCATGTGCTACCGCTTGCACCTCCACGACGAATTCTTGTGTGGACACAGCCAGCTGACGGAAAGGCAAAAGGTAAGCCCGTCCAATCCTGTAAGAGGTACAGGACATATGAACGAGCACATGTTCGGCGCAGATTGATTGCAATAACAAGACGTGCGCTCTTAGTGAGATGCACAAATATGGGAACCACGACTGTCGGGCAACGTGTAATCGGAGGCGCGCGTATTTCCTTTCTTTGTTTAGCCTCGTGACTAATGAGTGTCGCACCACAGGCTAGGTGAGAGTGGCACGATGGTGATGAACAAAATCAATAAAAGATGTGACGCGTGCCTATATAACGGTGTATGAGTTGTACGCCGGACCATGGACAGATGGGTAGTCGGTAGCAGGGCAACAAAGGGTATCCTAGTTTCATGGCGAAATTGGAATGGTTACTTTGGAATGTGTGACCGTTCAAATGTCGTTTGGAAGTACCTGATCCATGCAGGAATACTGCTTGATGACTTGAGGACCTAAAATTGAAGGCATCACGCGTTTCATGTCCGATGCCATGTGTATAGACTAGACTTCTGTCGCCATGCTTCTTCAGGTGCACCAGCATTCTGGGTAGGTTGAGGGTTGGGATATAAAGCCCGTTGTGACATGCACAGGTTATGAGGGTAGAAGTTCAGCCAGGACATCCGTTTGAATCGGGAGCTAAGCTGTGGTACAGTAATTGAATCGCGAAAAACAATCAATCGAAAGAGACAGCACCGACACTTGATACCGATCGTGTTTGGTTTTATCCATCCGCCACTGGTTGATAGGCAAAACGGCGACGCCACCGGGTTAATGAAAGACGGGTTTTAGGCCACCGCCCAGGAACAAACTAATGCTGGAGGTCGAATCTTTGTTCGCCACTGATTAAATGACAGTATGACATCAACTAGTGCCACTAGTGTCATAAACCGACCGGGCCGAAGTTGAGGGGCTGACCCACCAGCAGGAACTAAACAAGGCTTTTTTACGGCTTGAGTTATTTGTGCGCAGGAATAAATAGGATCTTGATTATTGGTGACGAAAAAAAGCGTCTCGACAAATTTACTTGACGCGGCGTATTCCGATCTGCACTAGTATGTGGACGTAGTGTTAGAACTTTGAAGCAGGAGAATCTGGGGTTGTAGTTGGAACTAATTACTCGACTCCTCGTTTGAGATTTCCGGGTGTGGGCGCGGCAGTGGCAAATGTGCCACCTTGATTTTCAGCGCGAAAAAATTACACGACCTACAAGTTAGATTATCATCGCCAATATCTTGAACGCCGTGATCACTGCGCCGGTTCATGGGGAATACGCAGAACGAAATTATTTTCTTATCCATAACTCTGATTCTCCCGTGACTATTTTCAGGCTCATTTGAGGTGGAAAACTTGCAAAGTAAGACTTACCGATAATGGAGTTGTCGAGGTTGGCCAGAAATGGCAACGAACATATTGAGCACGTGGCAGCCCGCTTCCTGTGCTACAGACTGAGTTCAAGGTCATCGCTCAGTTTCGCCCAAACCTCTCTTCTGTTGCCGTGGTAAGAGCGCAAGAGCTCACTATTCGCAGCGACGAGCATGGCGGATGAAGGATACACCTCTTCAGCGGCTTGGGAAACTGACCATTCCGAGCTGCACTCTCTTAGTAGCCACACCCGAATCCCATTACGTTCTCTTGATTCAACTGGATCCTCAAGCCCTCATCTCAAGTCGCTGTCTTCTTTGCCTCGGTCAAGCTCTGAATCGGCTGGTCCGTCTCAGTGGCGAGATAGCCCGACTATATCAATAGAGCAACGTGACACGTTGGCGAGTCTGCAGAGTCAGGTAGAAGCACGTACATTGGTGGAGCCTAGCTTCGACGAGAGTGCCTTACGGACGTTGTGTGAATTAGACGTAAGCGTTCTCGCGTGATAATATATAGCCCCAAGATTAATGAAGTACATAGTGCGGAGTACCGTTGTTACTGGATAGAATCAAACAGAGCCTGGTGTCATGTAGGGTGAGTATTCTCCATATATTCCATTTCTTATCCCTGACACATGATAGGAAGCATCTACTTTCTTCAAAAAGCGTGCAGCAATCGAGGAGGAATATGGGAAAACTCTGCAGAAGCTTGCTCGAGGGACATCAGACTCATATGCTCTCGGCGACGGGAAGGCTGGGTAACGTATTCATGTTTAGATAATCCGGAACTTAGTTAACGCGATGGACAGATCTTATGTGGCAGCATGGCAGACAACCCTGAGAGTCCATGAAATGATGGCTGAGAACAGATTGCGATTCTCTCAACGTTTAAATGAGATGAGTGAAGAGCTCGCAATTCTTGCCAAGGAGATAGAGAAAAACCGGAAACAAGTAAGAGCACGCATAAGCCAGATATACTTCAGGTCTTACTCTTCTTCAGACGAAGGAGCTGGCTTCTCGTTATGAACGCGCCTTGCAAGAATCGGAGAGTTCGACAGAAAAATTCAAGTCACGGCTCGAAATGACTTCCGAGGAGCTGGAACGCGTGCTGCTCCAGAAAGAGGGGGAGTCCGTCAAAGACAACATTACTCAACCGCGTACAACGGGCGTTGGTAGTAAGCGTGTCATTGGAAAAGCGGTTGCCAAGGGTGGAATGCTTTTGAAGGGGAAAAATCCAGGGAATGTTGGTACTGGTTATCTGGTCTAACGATGATTTTTCTCATCAGTGTACACAGATTCAAAGACAAGAAGATGATATCAGGGCCCGAATGTCATCGGTATCCGATCAATACAAAAAAGCTGTTACCGACACACAGGCTATGCGTCAAGAGTATTTCAATTTCCAGCTTCCTCGGATACTGCGCGTAAGAGCCTATCACTTGTCTGCTGGATTTAGGTTGATATATGTACGACAGTCCCTTAAAGAATGTGCGGATGAGATTGACCTAGGCACACAATATCATTTGACAAGATATGCATTCCTGTTTGAGAGTATCGTCCTGAGCGATGGCTCTACCTTGATCCCACCCCATGAGGAAGGTGAGACTTGCCCCTCAAGATATAGGCTTTAGGATAGCCGTTGATTAGGATTGCAGGATTGGGATTGAAAGCGACGATTGAGACAATCGATAATCGTGGAGATTTTAAGACGTTCATGCAGAATTATGTCTATGCACGTGGATCTGCGATTAAAGGTCCTCGGCGTGAGGGCCCCACCGATGAGGGTTTCGTGCGTTGATCAAGTTTGTAAAGTTTTTACGCACCAGTGTTGATGCAAACTTAGCTGCCACCTTTGCCTCATCACCAGTCCGATAGAAGTCTTCAGAGCGGCAGTCCTAACGGCACAAATGGCGGACACGTCGTGCAGGATAAAGGCAGACCTACGTTTGGTGTCGATCTTGCGGAACAAATGGCGCGAGATAACGTAGAAGTTCCTCCCATTATGCAAAAGTGTTGCGAAGCAATAGAGAAGTACGGTATTCGTTCCATGGGGATCTATCGTATTAGCGGGACAACGAGCAAGGTGGCGAACCTCAGGCAGCGCTTAGATAAAGGTACGATGCCCGTGGCGTAATTTTGATTCTTACCTAAAAGCGTTTGAAAGACCTCGAGTCGGTTGATCTTGATGCTCAGGAATGGTCGTCTGACATCAATAATGTTGCGAGTGCTCTGAAAGCATGGCTGCGTGAGCTTCCGGACCCATTGCTTACCTCACAATTACATCAAGGCTTTGTTGATGCTGCCAGTGCGTTTGCTTATCGTGATCTCCCTCGTCTGTCACCAACAAAAATGCAGAGATCGAGAACGAGCGACTACGCCATATACGACTGCATGAAAGAGTGAATGAGCTACCAGACCCTAACTATGCTACATTAAAATACTTTTTGGGGCATCTTCAAAGGTTTGGGTTTTATTTTCATCGCCGGTCAGTCTAACATCATTCCAGGATCAATCAGCTCGCGGATGAGAACCAGATGTCCATACAGAATCTTGCCATTGTTTTCGGACCAACTCTATTCGGACAGGCTCCGGTTGTTGGTCAACCGAACGGCGGTGTCATCGCCGACACACCATTCCAGAACCAGGCAAGTGATCTTCAAACCTGTTAGCGAACGACGATTAATTGGGTACTACCCGGACTATAGGCAGTCGAGACCATTCTCAAACACTACACCGATATATTCATCGATGAATCTGACACCTGAGGAATTTTTTTTTGGAGCCATCTTCGTTGATACCCATCACGCTATAGTTCGCGATGATTACCCTTTTCTTTCTTTCGTATTTATCTTATGATTTTTCCATAGTGGTTTTGGACATGTATTGTGGACCTAGTACTACACTGTGGACCCATTTGCATTACCTGTAATTGATGTATCCAATACAAAACTATTTATTATAGACTGATTAAGGGTTCTCCATATCAATATATCGAGATAGTCTCTCTCCCACGTCGCAGTCAGATGGTATGTCAGAGGCTCCTGCACGTTACGAGATGGGGAAAGTGATATGTTTTGATGATTCGCCCACAGTGAACGTTTCACATCGGCACCATTTGCATTCCCCGACTCGGTTATAACTCGAGTTTGATCGCGCACTTGACCTTGATCTGAACGAATATCCGTTATGTTTGCCGTAAAGATAAGCGAACGAAAAAGGGCAAGCCTACTCTTCAGCAATGCAGTAAAGATAGCATACACAAGGGAATCCTCGTCCGTGTCCGTTTCAGGCGGAGACTTGCGGCAGCTTGGGATACCGTGCATGGCGTAGTGGACGATGTGGGGCCGAGCGAGCGAGGTGCACTCTCGAGGACGGTCGGCAGCCAGTAGGTCGCGTACTTGCCATGGGGTCACATTCGCATCACCACCGTCCGTCCAGGCATCAGCGCTTCAGCAACACTATAGCACTAGCCGACGAGCGGTACCCGCTGACTCCGTATGATCGGGTATCTGCACAACCAGTGTCGCCCTGACCCATCGGCGCCCGTCGAGAGCTACTAACTACCACCATGTCATCTATTCTCCCCCTCCCAGTCGATATCCTTTGTGAAATATTCAGCTACTGCAAATTTCCGATCATAACTAAGACATCGAGAGTTTACCTCTATCGCTTATTCCGTCCCGTCTTCGTGGACTTTTATTCGTCTTGGTCCATCTCAGCTTGGTTCTGATCAAGGGGTAGCCTTCCTTCGCGCGCGGCTTGAGCGAGTGGGAGCCTTGCCTCTGACGATATCGATTGAGCCAGTCGATTCCAGTACAGCCAAGTCGCATAAAGTTGCTACTGCATGCGCAACATTATCTGAATACAATATCCAAATTTATCGCCTAGAGATCGATGCAGGGGATGCCTTCATAGCAGGAGGTCTATTTGAAGACATTTTCCTCGACTCATTCAAAAAATTGCCTGCACTTCAAGTACCCTAAGCTGTTCGTGCGGGGGATGACAATTGTCCACGCGAACACACCTGGACCAAGCTAGACTATGTTCTAGAGGATTCTGCAGAACAGTTCCCTCGGCTTCAATTCCTCGTTTTTGGACATGCATACCCATGCTCCCAGCAAACAGCAAAAATCTACACACACTCATTATTGATGGGTTTTCCGAAGGCTATGCGCCAGACCTTGATCTGATCGTTGCTCTACTGCATTACACTCCACAGCTAGAAAGACTTCGGTTCAAACACGAAACCGATGAAGTCGAGCTCTTGGACAATGAGACGGTGACAGTCAAGGGCAAAGTGGTTATTTCGATCCCCGTTCATCTTCTTCACCTTACACATCTTGCGATATCAGTGCCTGGGAGTGCTACGGAAATCCTCAAGTACATGCGAGCACCTGCTCTACGCTATCTACACCTTGACAGACCCCAAGACGGCATTAAGAACTATGGTGAATTAGTAGATTCCTATGCGCATCCGGCACAATGGGGTCTGAGACAACTTGCAGAGCATTCTCCAAATGTCCGCCATCTTGCTATGACATCGGTCTATCTTACGAATGCTGGGTGGGAATGGTTGCTCTTCGGGGAACAGTGCAGTCCCAATGTCCCGTTTCCACAACTCGAGAGTCTTTCATTGCATGGGCATGAACCAGTGCCGGAGATATTGCATATGGATTGAACGATATCATATGACGTCGTTACACACCCAAACCTCGTTTGCCACTGCGAAGACTAGTATTTTTCTGATATAATCTGGCTCTCGATGGATCACTGATAGTAGAGGCATTCCGAAAAGCAATAGATGATGCGCCGTACAAGTCGTTTGAATCGGAATTCGATGGTAGCTCTCTTCAGCCCTCGGTGGATGACCTTTTCATGCTGGCAAACTTGGGAGTCAAGCTGATACAGCAGCGAGAAGTAAAAGAGGGTGAATGGTGGAAACCCGCATGGCGCGCCATCTACTCAAGGCATCTATATAACGACAGGTACGCGGGCATTACGTTGACGCGTCGGATTGGCATGCATACTGATGATCATAACTATCCCTTTTATTCAGGCAGAAAAAAGCCCCTCGGAATCGATGATACTAAAGAGGGTCGCGCAGTCAAGCTGACTTTATTCTACGCTATACAACGAAGGTTTGGGAGAAAATTGAAAAGTATAATACGGGTTCGTAGAAAAATATCGATTTTATGTAGGTTTCCCCGTCAAGTAAGAAGTGATTTAGTAGGATCGTTAGGTGCCCTACCCAAAGTTATCTTCCTGTACATGCGTATTCAAACGGGCAAAGGAACGAAATAAGCAGATTGATTTATTTCCCAAATTGTGTCCAAACGGTCACAAAAACCGTAAACGAAATTGAAGAAAAGTACATGCGTAAGCTTCTTGCCCGACGATCAAATGGTGAACAATTTAATGTGAAATTCACGTCAACTTGAATAGGATATTTAAACATTTACCGATGATCCTGTGAGAGGGTGAAGGTACACAGAGGCGATGAGACAGTATATCAACAACATTAACCTATGAGATGAGTGCATTTGGACCGTAACCACTCCCGCCCCTGTTCCACCTAAACTCAATGTTGGGGGCAGGCCAACCAGCCGAGTGGAGGTATTGTCAGTGGGACACGCGTACTACCGTTAGTCACGTAGTCACACAATTTGAAGACCTTGGACGCCCACCATCGTGCGCAAGCGTGAAGTCGACAACTCATTGGTTCCTAACACTCAACCACCAGTTTGTGACGGGTACAGTGGACGCTCAACAATACGACGCGAAACTAACGTAACTCCGATACACGCTGACCTGCGGGGTCTCCATACGATATCCGAGCAATCAACAGCACTCATCTCATGTCGTCTAACCTCTTCCTTCCAGTCGATATCCTTTGCGAAATATTCAGTTACTGCAAACTTGCAAGAATAACCGAGACGTGCCAGGAGTTTGCTTCGATCGCTTATTCCATTCCATCTTTGTGGACTTTTGTTCGTCTTGGGCCGTCCCAGCTTCGTTCTGATCAAGGGGTGACGTTCCTTCGCGCACGACTTGACAGAACAGGGGACTTGCCTCTGACAATGTCGATCGGCCCAGTCGATAGGTCACATAAAGTTGCTACTATATGGGCAACAATATCTGAGTACAATACTCGAATCAATCGCCTAGAGATCGATGCAAGTGAGGCCACCACAGCAGGAAGTCTTCTTCTAGATATTTTTCCTAACTGGTTTAAAAATTTCCCGGCACTTCAAGTGCTTTCTATTCGCGTGGAGTATGGCGGCTATTTAGACGACTGGACCCAGCTAGACTATGTTCTTGGGGATGCTTCACGAATGTTCCCTATGCTTCAAACACTTTCACTTCCCGGTTTTTATGAATGCATACCCATGCCCTCAATATGTAGCCCCCCTTTCAAACATGTACACACACTGATTCTCGATGAAACTGAGCCATCATATGGGCCCAGAGTTAGTCTAATCACTGCTTTACTGCATCATATTCCACAGCTGGAAAAACTTTGGTTTAAACACGAAAGCGAAGAACAGCTCTCGAGTGATGACATCCAGGGCAGAATGGTTCATCTTCCATGCCTTACACATATTGCGATATCAGTGCCTGGGAGCGCTACGGGCATCCTCAATTGCATACGAGCACCTGCTCTACGTTATCTACACCTCGACGGGTCTCGCAATCCCCGTTACAGGGAGTATGATTGGACAAATGACCATACGGATACGGCGCGATGGGGCCTGAGACAACTTGCAGAGCACTCTCCAAATGTGCATCATCTTGCTATGACATCGATCTATCTTACGAATGCCGGGTGGGAATGGTTGCTTTTCGGGGAACAATCCAGTCCCGTTGTCCCGTTTCCGCAACTCGAGAGCCTTTCACTGCATGGGCATGAAGCAATGTCCGGAGGTATTGCATGGGGGTTTGATGATACACTAGTACGTCGTTACGCGAGCGAGCCTCGTTTGTCGCTGCGAAGGCTGGTGTTTTTCCGATGCGATCTAGCTTTCAATGGATCGCTGATAGTAGAGGCATTTCGAAGGTCAATCGATGGTGCACCGTACAAGTCATTTGAATTGGAATTCGATGGTAACTCTCTTCAGTTCTCGGCGGATGACTTTTTCATGCTGGCAGACTCGGGAGTCAAGCTGATACAGCATCGAGAAGTAAAGGAGGATGAATGGTGGAAACACGGGCTTCACGTTGACGCATCGGATTCGCATGCATACTGAAGATCATAACTACCCCTTTTGTTCAGGCGGAAAAAGCCGTTCGATACCAAAGAGAGTCGCGCAGTCAGGCTGACTTCATTCTACTATGCCGAGCCTACTTCAAGTACTCTACAACGAAGGTTTGGGAGAAAATTGAAAAGTATGATACAGATTGATATTTCACGTAGAAAATTTAGTTTTATGTTGGTTTCCCTATCAAGTGAGAGGTGATTTAGTGGGATCATTAGATGCCTTACCCAAACTTACCTTCCTGCACATGCGTAATGGGCAAAGGAACGAAATAAACAAATTGATTTATTTCACAAGCTGTGTCCAAACGGTCACAAAAACCATAAAAGAAGTTGAAGACAATTGATCAGTTTGGATTTTGTATTAGTTGAAAAGTTCATGCGTCTTCTTTCCCGACAATCAAATGATGAACAATTTAATGTGAAATTCTCATCAACTTGAATAGGACTTCTAAACATTTGCCGATGATCCTGGGAGAGGGTGAAGGTACGCAGAGGCGATGAGATAGTATGTCAGCAACATTAACCTATGAGATGGGTGCATTTAGACCGTATCAGTACCTACTAAGACGCCCCCAATCACTTGCGACCACTCCCGCCCCCGTTCCACCTAACTCAATGTTGTAGAGGCAAGCCAACCAGCGAGTGGAGGTACTAAGACACCGCGTACAACTACTGTTAGTCACGTAGTCACACACAGTCTCACCTTGGACGCCCATCGTGCGCGAGCGTGAAATCGACGACTCACTGGTTCCTAACGCTCAACCACCAGTTTGTGAAACGGTGGACGCTCGGCAATACGACGCGAAACTAACGTAACTCCAGTACACACTGACCTGCGCGATATCCGAGCAACCAATAGCACTCATCTCATGTCGTCTAACCTCTTCCTTCCGGTCGATATCCTTTGCGAAATATTCAGTTACTGCAAACTTGCAAGAATAACCGAGACTTGCCAGGAGTTTGCCTCGATCGCTTATTCCATTCCGTCTTTGTGGACTTTTGTTCGTCTTGGGACGTCCCAGCTTAATTCTGATAAAGGGGCAACGTTTCTTCGCTCACGACTTGAGAGAACAGGTGACTTACCTCTGACAATGACGATCGATTCCACTTTGGCCAGGTCATATAAAGTTGCTGCTATATGTGCAACAATATCTGAGTACAATACTCGAATATACCACCTAGAGATTGATGCAGAGGAGGCCAACGCAGCAGGAAGTCTTCTTCTTGATCTTTTTCCTAACTCATGTAAAATTTTCCCGGGACTTCAAATGCTTTCTATTCGCGTGGAGAATGGCGACGATTCACGCGAGGGCACAAGGACCCAGCTAGACCATGTTCTTGAGGATGCTACACGAAAGTTCCCTATGCTTCGAACACTTTCACTTCCCGGTGTCAATGAATGCGTGCCCTCGACATGCAGCTCCCCTTTCAAACATCTACACACACTGATTCTCGATGGAACTGAGGCATTATATGGGCCCAGCGTTAGTCTAATCACTGCTTTACTGCATTATATTCCACAGCTAGAAAAACTTTGGTTTAAACACGAAAGCGACGAACAGCTTATATTCTCGAGCGATGAGTCAGTGAACATCCAGGGCAGAATGGTTCATCTTCCGTGCCTTACACATCTTGCGATATCAGTACCTGGGAGCGCTACAGACATCCTCGATTGCCTACGAGCACCTGCTCTACGTTATCTACACCTCGATGGGTCTCGCGGGGACATAATTGACTGGACAAATTACGACACGGATGCGGCACAACGGGGCCTGAGACAACTTGCAGAGCACTCTCCAAATGTGCATCATCTTGCTATGACATCGATCTATCTTACAAATGCTGGGTGGGAATGGTTGCTCTTCGGGGAACAATCCAGTCCCGTTGTCCCGTTTCCGCAACTCGAGAGCCTTTCACTGCATGGGCATGAAGCAATGTCCGGAGGTATTGCATGGGGGTTTGATGATGCGCTAGTGCGTCGTTACGCACGCGAGCCTCGTTTGTCGCTGCGAAGGCTGGTGTTTTTCCGATGCGATCTAGCTTTCAATGGATCGCTGATAGTAGAGGCATTTCGAAGGTCAATCGAAGGAGCACCGCCCAGATCCGAGTCATTCGAATTGGAATATGATATCTGCCCTCTTCCATTCTTGAGGCGTCGCTACATCAGGAAGGGTCTTCAACTCTCGGCTGATGACCTCGTCGCGCTGGCGAATTTGGGAGTCAAGCTGACACAGTATCAAAAATGGAGGGAGGACAGATGGTGGAATCGCAAGCACCGGATTGATGCGTCGGATTCGCATGCGTACTGAAGATCATGGTTATTCAGCTAGAAATAAACCTTCTGGAGTCGCTGATGTGGCATAGTCGGGCCGACTTTCCTCCTACACTAATGCGGGTCGATATTTTGGCGAAAATACTTTACACACCAGTTTGTACGAATTTCATCGTAAGCGGAGGAGCCAATCTGTACCGTAAATCATATGTAGAGATAAGGCATCATAGTTAAATAATTGATACAGTACTGCAGTAACTGTCAAGGGTAGAGCGGATATTCGGGACCATTCATCATCTCTGCCTTGTGACAATGGTACCTGGAATCGTGACGGCAATCATCAGTTGCATACGAGCTCCTTCAGTACTATGTCGTTATACGTGCAAACATTGTAGGAAATTGCGAAGACTGGTCTTTTTCCGCAGCCAAGCTGGCACAGTGGTACATACTGAGAATCATGACTATCTACTTTATCCAGCCAGAAATGAAATTGGCAATATCATAGCTCAGTTAGATTAGATACCTTACAGGTACTTGTGCATTCGAGTGGACAGACAAATAGAATAAATAAAAGTACAGTAAAGTACAAAACAGCAAGGGTTAAACCATCTATGCACCGAAACCGTACAATGTGCGACCTGATCGCTTCAGAGCGTAGACAACATCGAGTGCTGTCACTGTCTTTCGCTTTGCGTGTTCCGTGTATGTTACAGAATCACGGATAACCTGCAGAATCTTTCGTCGGTGTTGGCAAGAACAGTATATGGTAGACACGTACGTTTTCAAGGAAAATTTTCAATACACCACGGGTCTCTTCGTAGATGAGACCAGAAATACGCTTGACACCACCACGGCGGGCAAGACGACGAATAGCGGGTTTTGTGATACCTGTTAAGGCGTAAGAACACAACAGCGCAATGCAGTGGCGTATGACAAACCCTGAATGTTATCGCGAAGAATTTTACGATGACGCTTGGCACCACCCTTTCCAAGACCCTACGAGAGAGAGATAAGAAAATAGAGCTGTGAGATAGCTAAAGTAAAGCATACCTTGCCACCTTTGCCGCGTCCAGACATTATAAGTAAGTTGTAGAAGTGAGGTTTTAGTGGAGCGAGATGATGGTGCTTCGCAAGTCGGTAGTTCCGAAAGCGGTGACACTGTGGGGTATATATTCAGGCGGGATGTGGCTGTGCCATATTTACCTCTTTTGTTGATTTGCAGGCGCGTTCGTCACGTGTCGTGCTCAGACGCGACCCGCGCGTGTCTTATATAAAGCAGCCATCCATGAACGTGTCAGTGTATATTTCCCCTCGGAATCAATCGCCACAAAGTAACCAATGGCACGCACAAAACAAACTGCTCGCAAGTCTACCGGTGGTAGGTACCAAGTAAACTTGTTTATTGTCGTCACTCATTCAACTTGACTAAAGGTAAGGCACCCCGTAAGCAACTTGCTGCCAAGTCACAAGCACGAAAAACTGCGGTAGGTTACATGGTTTGATTATGACGTGGCCATGCTGATTAGTCACTTTCAGGCTGCAGCCGGTGGTGTGAAGAAGCCTCATCGCTTCAGGCCTGGAACCGTCGCCCTTCGTGAAATCAGACGGTATCAAAAATCCACGGAGCTGCTTATTCGCAAGCTTCCCTTCCAGCGCCTTGTCCGTGAAATTGCACAAGATTTCAAGGTATTATTTCTTTAACATAAGCGTTACATCCTGGTTCTTATTATTCGCTAGACTGATCTGCGCTTCCAATCATCTGCCGTCATGGCCCTCCAAGAAGCTGCAGAGGCATACCTTGTATCCCTATTTGAGGATACTAACTTGGCAGCTATCCATGCTAAGCGCGTCACAATTCAACCTAAGGATTTGGCATTGGCTCGTAGGCTACGGGGGGAGAGGTCATAGTTTTATTTTTACACTGGTTATTTGTATGTTTAGTGTAATAATTTATTTTTCTGGATTTACCATTACATAAATGGGAACCGTGTGGATGCCAAGATGTCAGGGGAACGTGGCTGCCATAAGGAGACGGAAGGCTTAAAGCACCACCTGGTCGGGGTATGAATGTTGGCTGTGAACCTTATCTGCCTCGGTCGAAGTAGCCGAACGGATAGGCGCCATTTGCCGTAAGCCATTCCGCTGTGCTGCGGAATGCTGTCGCAGAAGGAGCTGTACCTCACTTATCGTGACAATCCAAGACACGCTCGCCAGAACTATTTATCCTCTCCTGTGCACGTCGCACACTGGGTCTAAAGATAAAACCAACGCAGCGTGGAAACACAAGGGGGATATCGGGGCACACTGATCCATTGAAATTGGCAGACACATGTGGCCGACAATTTCAGTGAGAATTGCCAAGACCTCAAGGTTGCGATCGGTCAGCCATGATCTTTCCCGCTAGTTCGGCTTTGTATTGCGCAGCGCCCAGCTCCGTTTTCCCCAATCCCTTCTTTCCATAAACCACTAATCTCGCAGGTCGAGTTCCACCTCACCCCGCGTTATAAAACCACCGCTGTCTTCTTTGCGTTGTTGCCATGCTTTCCGTGCTACCGTTGTCTTTGGCTGTCTTGCTCAGCGTCTCGTGCAATGCTCTCGCTGCCCCTCGACATGAATTATCTGCACGGCAATCTATCCTGTTGAATCGCAGGTCAACAGCAAACCGCACAGTAGAGGAATGGGGTGCTTGGGCCAAACAACATAAGGAACTTTTGGAAACAAAGTACGGCCGTAGTGGCAGTCCGCAGCAGAAACGAAGTTCTGGAACAAACTTGTATGTTGCTTCTTTGTGTATGTTGGATGTATGTTGACTTGCACATTTGCTTATCAGGCTGATCAACCAGAATGGTGATTCAAGGTACGCAAATCCTGTCCTTTTTCAGACGATCTCGTTGTTCTGAATGACGTAGTTACTATGGCTCGCTTGCAATAGGTACTCCGCCGATTGCCTTCGACGTAATACTTGATACAGGGTCAGCGTATGTCTTCCATATTTACTTTTCCTGGAAACAACTTTTCACATCCGTCACAGCGATCTATGGGTGGCTGACGCGAGCTGCGTTGTTGGTTGCGATGGGGTGCCTACGTTCAATCCCAGTGGATCTTCCACCTTTACAAATTCAAATACGACATTTGAAATAGCATATGGGAGCGGGCAGGCAACTGGAACACTTGGTACGGATGTGGTGCAAATGGCTGGTTTCTCTATTCCAAACCAAGTTTTCGCGGTATGCGACGTGGTGTCGTCTGGCCTGTTGACCAGTCCAGTGTCTGGTCTGCTTGGCCTTGCATTCGAGACTATTTCATCGTCCAGGGCGACTCCTTTCTGGCAAACATTAGTTTCACGGGGCGCATGGGACGAGCCAGTAATGGCGTTCTATTTAACTCGGTAAGTGCGCAAAAACATCTTTTCAACGCGTCTAATGATTATATGCAGGTTTGGTAATGTGACCTCGACTCAAACCCTGGAATTTGGAGGCTCCTTTACAATGGGTAATGATCACTTTTCACTTTCCATAATTTGACCATGCGATGCTGAATTTGTTTATAGGATTTACAAACTCGAGTTTGTATACCGGTGATATTGAATACGTCGATCTCCCGGTCTCAGGGTCATATTGGATTTTGCCTTTGGCATGTAAGTACGCGTTTGACTTAGTGTGAATCAGAATGTCTCACATTTCCTGACACAGCTCTTACTGTGCAAGGCACGTCAATATCTGTTCCGTCGGGTTCTGCATCGTATGCCGCTATCGACACCGGAACAACACTAGTCGGAGGCCCATCGGATATCATCTCCCAGATGTATGCTCAGATACCAGGTTCACAAGCAGGCACTGGGAGTTTTCAGGGTTATTATACTTATCGTGCGTATCACTGCAATGCGCTAACTACATGCTAAATCTTAACTATAGCATGTGATACTGATGTCACCGTCTCTGTATCGTTTGGGAGTGGGTCAAACTGGTCAATAAGCTCGACGGATTTTCTACTATCTAAAATGTCGCAAAGCACATGTCTTGGCTCGTTCTTCGAGCTAAGCACTGGTAGCTCGGCTCCAAACTGGATATTCGGTGACACATTCCTTGTAAGTGCTCATATACTGGCAGCACGTGTTTTCCTCCCTGATTCCTGCCAAGAAAAACGTGTACTCCGTGTTCCGTTACAACCCTCCCGCGGTAGGGTTTGCACGACTCTCCAGCCAGGCTATCAAGGAAAACGGAGTCGACGGGACTCTGCCGACTCCAACTATTGGCGCGGCCGCGATGACCATATCTGCAACTAGTGGTTCAACGAATGGACAGTTTTCAGGGCAGGGCGTTCCTAAGT